>JAXBDA010004388.1:0-29194 GCA_036023075.1 Gaultheria prostrata | reverse complement strand
ACCAATCATTTATCATTCAACCATCATCTACTCTCCATTCAACCCACCAACAAAAAAAAAAAAAAAACCTACTCTCCATTCAAAGTTTGAATAATTGGTCCTCTCTTAATTTTAAATTTTTTTTCTCAATAATTTATTTTTTTTCGAAATTGTTTTTTCAGGTCAAATATTTTTTATTTATTTTATGTATTTTACTGTATTTTTTGAAATTTTTATGTATTTATTACGTATTTATTGCTATTATAATGAAATTAATCAATTTTGTTTATTAAAATATTAAAGTGGGGGCAATTAAGTCATTTACCCTCCTATCCTATCATATCCACCCTTCAAATCTCCCTTCTCAAAAAACCAACCAAACACCTCATTACAAATCCACCCTTCTTAAGAGGTGGGCCCACCCTCCTTATATATCAACCCTCATTACAAATCCACCCTCAAATCCGCCATCATTATAAATCCACCCAAAATCAAATCCACTAGCCAAACGGCCCGTAAATGCTATCAGACGACTTGATTGATTGGCATACCTCAAGGTTGATATGTATCTTCTCCACCGGCCGTCATCATAACTGTGCTCCTTTTCCGGACTTGACTGGTTCAATCATTAGTAGTCGTTTCTGTTTGCAGCGATGGCCTTTTTGCCACTTCTCATCAAAATGCCAACAAAGCCCTGCCTATTCCCATTCCGCTAACAAAAAATAATTTATTTCAAAAATAAAGATAGGTTATTCTCCCACAATACATTAAGAAAAGGTCGTAAAAAATTCATTTATTTTAAAAGAGCTCTAAGTGGAACACGCACGCCTTTAATTTATCTTATGTTACTCCCTCCGTCCCAATTTGTTTGTCAATTATTCCATTTTCTGCTACACCTTAAATTGCTTATATCTTTTAATCTATAATGTTTTCCACCGTTTTAAAAATTTTGTATAATAGAATTAATCGTGTACTATCAAACAAGATCCATATTGCATATATTTGGAGATCAATATTAAAAGATATAAGCAATAAAAAACTGACACAATTATCAAAAATTGACAAACAAAATGGGACGGAGGGAATATTTATTTTGGAGTCTCCTCGCGATTAGAAACATCTTAAAGTGCTGATTTTTTGTGGGCTATATCCGAAATACTTTTTAATGAATTTCCGCCCATCTTCAAATAAACGTTCCTCTGGCATGCGCGCCAAAGAAAATGCAGCCATTATTGTGCGTGGCCGAGGGCTCGATTTGAAAGGCGTTCAAACCTACTTTGGTATTTCCGAGAGAGTAGAATTTTGCACGTTATGAAAAGTAGACGGGCGAAAGCGAACCAGGAGCCCTTCCAAAAATTCATATCCCATGTGGGGTAACCTCGATTAGATTCAAACCAATTGTACCACTGTGTTCCTTCCCCTTCAAGATTGATAGAAGCAATTTCCACCTTCTTGTTCTCCGCACGTGAGATTTCCTACCAGTCGGGTCGCTGTCATCCCAACGTGGAAACTCAATTTTCATACGAAGAACCCCTTATCTCAATCCCAATCGCAACCCTCAGACTTCTTCGGTTGGGCTTTTCAAACCAGGTTTGAGAACCTAGCCCTTGTTCAGTTTCCCCACCGGTTTTCTCTGACTTTTTTTATTTTTTTTGAACTCTGTAAGTGGTTTACTATGGGCGGAGCCAGAATTTTAAGTACAAAGTCGATGTGAAAACATCTCCATCGTCCAACTTCCTTCTATATACTACTTCTACTTTCACCTCCACCTCCAGTGGCGGACGTAGGAATGTCAATTTTGTTTAATTTGGAGGGACCATTCTTCAGTAATATAACAAAATAATCTAAAAATACACTAAAAATAGGAAGAAAATTGGGGAACGTGCAAGGGCCAAGATTAATTTGAAGTACAAAGTTGATGTGAAGAAAGACAAGGTTTAAGTTAACTCAAGTAACGAAAACTCGAGGACGAGTTTTTCACTATCGGGGGACACTAATGCAGGCAAGCTACAGAGCATTATTATTATTATTTTTGCATATCAATCATTATGATGTTTTATTTAAGTCAAAATTTCCTATTTCCTCTTCTGTGAATATATGCTACTTTTATAAGTAGAGATGCAAGTCTCTTAGCAATGGAGTATGAGTTTATGGAATATTAGTTTGTCTCTTCGTGGGTATGGGTGCTGCTGGAGATCGGTTCTGGTGTGCGGTGTCAAGACCGTCGGATGTGTTTTTAACGGCTCGGATCTCACCTCAGCAATGGACGGCTCAAATCAACGAAGTGCCAAGATGAAATCCGAGTCATTGAAAACACATCCGACAGCACTGATACCACACACCAGGACGATCTCTAGGGAGTGCTCTCCCCCTTCCCTTTTTCTGTTATTCATCTTAGTATAAAATATCAAATGTACCTTTCCCGGCATTTAAAAAATGCTGGGAATTCCATGATTTGATATAGTGTGTAACATTACATGAAAAGGTTTGCATAAAAAATCAACTTACCATAAATCATGCATAGCCTTAAACCGTTTGATTACATACCGTGACGAGTTGGTGCGGTTCATGTTCACTGGGTGTTATGCTTCGCTTTCAAGAGCACTTGAGTTCCAGAAATGCGGATATAGTCACACGCACACACACAATTCTGACATGGATATCATAAAAATGTCTTTTGTGTGGTTTTGCTCAGATTGTTAGGTCTCACCTAAGACACGTGGTGCCCTAACCTATGTCTCTATACATATTTGTGTGGACTACAAATATCACCGTGGTATAAGAATAGGAGCGGACACAGGGGGCAAGGTCGGGAGTGCCCTGCCCCTGCACCTCTCCAAATATTTTCAGAGTACTAATTTTTTTGGATAATTTGTGGTTGCGGGTATAAATTACATGGCAACTACGTGTATGCACACAATCTAGTGTCTTTTTCTGACATAGCAAGTAAGAATATGTACTTGTGAGATACTCCCTCTGTCCCTTTTTAAGTGATCCACTTGGGAAACGTGTATTTTGCAGACGTTAAAAAAGGCACTTCCGTAGAACGTTTTTAAATTTTTTTTACACCAATTAAAGTACTCGATAAGCATTTTAATTTGGTATAAAAAAAATTAAAAAATTATATAGAGAAATATGTTTTTTAGGGGTTTGAAATTGCACGAATTCCCATATGAATCACTTAAAAAGGGACGAAGGGAGTATATTTTTTGTAATCAGTATAGAACTACGTGTGGCGAAGCCTCCTCTAAATCCAAATCTTATGTCCGACATATATAGGTAGGAACAGTGCCGGCCCTGGGCATAGGTCCAAAAGGCCCGTGTCTGGGGCCCCCAAAATGAGCCCAATTTTAAGGCCCCTAGGTCGTATATATTAGTAGTATAGATATGTTAGATTAAGCAATTTTAATTGATACATTAGCCTCTAAAAATGTAAGAAGAGCGGTGACCAAATGATACATTTGAATTCTTGTAATGGTAAGTATTTTTTGTGTCTATCTCATGAAACTAATATCTTTTTGTAAATGAACCAAGGATATCCAGTGGATAGGGATTTACATTTTTGGACATGTGGTTAGGTATATGTTGGTAAATGGTCAATGCATGGTAGTCTTGTAGGTGTATTCCCAGTTCAGAACTTTGTTTGAAACTTACATTAGAAGTTGATCTTTGTTGCAATAATAGTCTTGTTTACTCTTCTCATAAAAAAAATGTGAAGGGCCTCAAATTGAGGATAGAGTTGGAGCCTCACGAAACTCAAGGCCGGCACTGGGTAGGAATGTGTCATGGAGGCAAAAATATTTTTTTTGAACGACAAAAACGAATTGAGGCACAATGTGCATTTGTTCCCTGTCCTGTGCCACTGAATAATGTTTTCACCTTAAAAGGCACCAACTTTCTAACCTTAAATAAAATAATACTAAGACTATGAACACAATACTCCACCACACAACATCCAACCGCAATTGCATGGTCCAGTCAGTGCACTGACCCTTTCTATTCTGATAATATGATATGTCGAAAGTTAATGTAAATTTCATTGACCTCTATTTTGGTTTTAGACACAGACGTTAACCTTGTTTTTGAAGTGACATTGTCATTTTCTGCTTTAGCTGACATTAATACATTATCAAGATTTCCTCTGCTGATAATTTGGTCCGGATGGCATGAAATTTAGTGGAAAAAACATCAAAATACCGCTATAATAAAGTAAGTAAATTTACAAACTTGGTTTATGAAATCAAACCTCATCATTTTCATTTTCTGAAATGAATACACAACCACTAGGCTTATTCTTTTAATATTTTTTGCCTCAAACAAATTGATCAATGTCATTACAAAAAATAGACTCGGATAAATAAAATTCATTTTAAAGCAAACATGTGCAGCAAAAAAAACTACATTTATTACTCGGCTTATTTGGGCTTTACAGAACTTTCTGTTTGATGATTATAATGAGTTTTTCTTTGTTTTTTTTTCACTTTCGTATTTGAACAAGTAAAGAAATTTTGTGGTCTTGGTTTTGTTTATTTATTTATTTATTTTTTTGGGTCTTTTGTTTCCAAAAAAGCATGAAGGGCTCCATCTTAATTTTATGTTTTTTTTTATTTATCTTGTTTTTGCTCTTATGCTGCCACTGCGGCCGCATACCACCATTGTTCTTTCGTTTGTTATACTTTACCTCAATTATCTCATTCAACTCAAACTCACTTTAAAATTCATAATATCCTTGACTAAAATTGATTGAAATTTAGTTTCTTGATCAATCAATATATTTATAAATGCTGAGAGGGATATTTGGGACGCATGTCTCTCTCTCTCACACCATCCTTTTATATTACTACTATTAAGTTTACATACAATTAAATGGATCTTTACTTTATGGTAAAAATGTAGACACCACTAATATTTGGGGATAAAATATCCTGAATTAGCATCCCCTCACATTTATATATCCATCATATTATTAGAAAGCCTCTAAAAGTAGGAAAATAGTACAACCACATACATTCATACAAATACTCTTTCTTTTTTTTTTGCACGGCAAAAATCAGGATTTTATTAATCAAATATAAAAAATACAAGATTGAACGGGGCAACAAAAAACAGAAAAACCTCTCGAGACCCAAAAGATTAAGTGAATATTTGTGCAGTTCTCGCAGACGGAAGGCTGGAGGTGCTATGGGGGGCCTCCCCCCCCCATTCCATTCCAAATTCCCACCAATTATCTTAGGTAATTTTTTTTATATTTTTTATATTACTATAGGTGGGCCTCCCCTTCCCCCAATAAAAAATAAAGGTTTCTGAAATATAGGCTATAACTTAATAGTAAAACCCACGTTTTGAGGTTCTATCTTGAGGTTCGATCTTGGTGTTTCCTCTCGAAGTTTACGTTTGTACCTTCTATTTTCCCCATAATTTTATCTGGAAACGGGGTGGGTGTTGTGCACCTAAGTGTTGTGCACTCCTCGGCCATCCGATCATGTTTTGGACGGCTTGGATGTATTTTGATTTTTTACAGGTAAAATTAAATCTAAATTGCTGAATGTATCCGGATCGTCCAAAACATGATCGGATGGCCGAAAGGTGCACACCACCCACCCCATAATTTATCTTCTACTTGCTGATAAAAAAAGAGACATAGCTAGACTTTGTGTTTTGTTATGGGCATTATTTGGACATTTCAAAGTATAGATTATTAAACTTTGAAATTTTAAAATCTTGTTTTCATCCGGCCCCCTCGTAGATGAAATCCGAGTTCTGTCATGTGAGGTTACATCTACCGGCCAAATGGCTTAATAAGACTCTGAAGGGGTTGCAAGTTGCAACCCAACCTTTCTAGAGAAAAAGTAGAGAAGTATTGGTCACTCACCTTGTCGCACCACCCCATTAATGTATCCCCTCCAGATGAATTGATGGTGAGTTTCCCGAAATAATTCATCTCCTAAAATTCTTAAACACGGATTTTGAGACGGATCATTCTCTTCGTATATATCAACTATTTTTTGTGAAGTTTTAGCACTTTAGAAGTTTTAATAATGTTAGCTAAAAACCGAAAACTCGCCACCAATGCAAAGGAGAGGAGCAATCCAAACTAAGGCAAGCAACAGCTGTTGGCTAAAAACTCCGTAGTGCATGAAAATATAATCAAAATAATGTAATATTTTAATTAGGCCTGTGCTTTGACTATTTATCCTCCTGCACACTCATTCCACACCACCTAATTTCTTATTCAAAAGAAGGAAATCATGAGCATTGACTTTCGTTTCTTTCTTTGTGTCTATTGTATGACAACTTTTTATCTTGTTTTACTGATTTCTTCCATATACTAGAACAGTTTATATTACAGGTGAGAGTTTTTTTTCTTTTATCCCTTAAATTAATCACATTTTTTTTAGTTCATCTCTAAGTTATTGAAATTATCAATTTAGCCCCTCAATTATATTATTGCAAGCAATTGAGTTCAATCGTTAATGAGACCTCACTTTTTAGACAAAAGTCTACGCATACAAATCTATGTTAACAGATAGCACATGTCACACCCTTGATAAAATATACCATTTTCCAAAATAAAACTACCTATAATACAACATATGATACTCTGCCACGTCATGCTCCCAAAGTAAGACTAGACTTCCCATTGTACATCATTAAGTTACAATCCAAGGTACTATAAAAATTAGAGAGAGAATGTGAGGTTATAGCTTTTACATCCACCAATTGGTCAAGAGAAAAATATTAAGTTACAACTTCATCTTCTAAAAATATTATTTTTCAAAGATAAGACGATATAACTCCTTAATGAAGCCCTCAAAATATGTCATGTCATCCATCAAGCATTCCAACTATGTATCCTGATTTGTACTTGAAAATATAAGGGGAGATTATTCACTTTACCCAGTAGAAAAATCTTGTCTAATTCTAAATGCATAACACTTAAACCTTAATTTCCCATTCAATATCAATCCACCATTTTCACTAGCTAGACCATCCCCTTAGTCTCAACCATCCAGAAGAGTTTCGACCCCCCGAGCATTTGGGACCTCATCTCCTCTGCCAATTGATTTGGGGCCTCGTGACCCTGCCAAACATTTTGGGACCCCATGACCCCTACCTAGCATCACACGAAATGGTGGACCTAGTACCTCATTTCCTCAACTAATTCATCCTCTTTTCTTTGACATACATACACTTATCCAACCACGTATCAACTAAATTCCACAGAAGCAACAATCAAACATCAAAAGTGTAGGTTTTCAACACCAGTACCGGTACTTATGAAAATGCAGTACCAGTACCACCTAGGTTAACCAAAAAATGTACTCTAAGGTCTACCGTGTACCAACACCGAGTTACAATGATTAAACAACAATCCACATACTACCCATCACATAAAACTTGTAGAAAGAGAGCAAAAATTCCCTACCTCAAAGGGTTTTGAGCAAAACCCTAACACACCACCTCAATCTAGCCTTAACCAGCCAAGATCATCCTTCCTTTGAGTTTCGGCACAAGATCAAAAGTCTAGATCAAGTAAATAGTGAGCTACAAGAGAGAGAGAGAGAGAGAGAGAGAGAGAGAGAGAGAGAGGG
Source organism: Gaultheria prostrata (assembly GCA_036023075.1). NCBI lineage: Eukaryota > Viridiplantae > Streptophyta > Magnoliopsida > Ericales > Ericaceae > Gaultheria > Gaultheria prostrata. The sequence goes on along the minus strand of JAXBDA010004388.1, from coordinate 21,623 downwards.
AGAGAGCGAGCTCACTACTACAATAATGGTGAAAGGTCACGCATAAAATATCACGGTTTTTGCAAAAGCGAGATTAAAAAACAAGGGGGACTCTTTTATCTCGGTTTCTCTACTTGACCGAGAGAGAGAGAGAGAGAGAGAGAGAGAGAGAGAGAGAGAGAGAGAGAGAGAGAGAGAGAGAGAGAGAGTGCCAAGGCATGAGTTCTTACCTCCTTGGTGATAAAAACCTAAACCCACGAGAGATTGATGTTTCCAACGCGTGGATCTTGAAGATTAGTGATGGATTGATTTGAGTGGGTTTTGAGGAGAGAATGGAGAGAGATGAAATTTAGTGCTCAAAATCGTGTTTGTTGTGAAAAACGACCAAAAGGTCCCCTTTTATAGAAGTCTGGATCGTGCAGGAATTTTTCTGAATTTTCTCAGAATAGGTTCAAGAAGCCTTTTGGAGCCACTAGAATAAGAGTACCGGTTTTGGAGAAAAGTGAGAACCGGTTCAACCTGGGAATATTTAAAAAATCTACACCTTTCACCAATTCAAGCCCCGAATCCAATCAGTACCACTCTCATATCCCGAAACCTCCTCATGGACCCAAAACACATAACCCAACCACCTTTTGAAACCCCGATACACCAAGCTACACATGTACTCGTACAAATACACCACAAATACACAAATAAACTTGAATTTAGAACTGTTCACATTTAAAATAAGTTTTCGAGCGACCTCATTGAAAATCTTCTTAATCGGATAATTTTAAGTACTTAATCTTCTATTCCGATTTTTCGTTAAGTGTTTAGAGTTATCAAAAATTGGAAGATTGGAAAGCACTTAGAGTTATTCGATTGAGCTATTTTTTACGAGGCCACACAAAAATATAATTTTAATTAATGAACGGCTCAGATTATTTGTATGGGACGCTGAATTAGGCCCCACGGAGTTATCTTTGTGCGATTTGTGTGAATATGTGCGGTTACCAAGGCTATCACTTTTTCGTTTAAAAAGTGAAGCTCCGTTAATGATTGAACTCAATTGCTAGCTTGCAATTAGATAGTTGAGGGACTAAATTGATTATTTCAATAGTTTAAGGATGAACTAAAAAAATGTCAAAATTTTAGGGGATAAAACCATTCTACAGGAGGAGGCTTTTCATTTTTACCCTCTTATTATCTAAACACTATATCCTTTTCTTTCTTAAAGGCAAATATTTGTCTGAAATCCGTCTCTCTCATTGAATATATTTGCCCCTTTAATTTGTTGGCCACTTAAGGACTTTTACACAGCTTCACTTAATATGGAGTCCATATTATGGACATTAGACAATTAATAAAAGAGGCGTGCCAAAATTGCCACTTTAACAATTCACGCTACTTGACCTCCTAACTCTAAGCATAATTACGTGGCTCAAAAGATTTTCTTATTTCACCGATGTGGGATTGATGCCTCAAAATCTTCCCCACACTACAAAAAAAAATTTTGAATTTTACTGACAACGTGTCGCTAAAAGTATTTCAATGACAGAGCTTTTTGTACTAAGCTGTCACTAATTACAGAATTAGTGACAACCCACTAAAATAATTTTATCAACACACTTTTAGTGACAACCTAGTGACGAAATTGTTGTCACTAAAGATCAACTTTTTTTGTACTGCCACTTGGAATCGCAACGTTCTCATTGTGGCCCATGGTCCATCACTTCCACCCACCAAGCGGCAAGCGATGTGAAACAAGTACCCTCTTAAACACATCAAGCTCGGTGACCAGTTAAACACATCAAGCTACTCATGTGCTCAAACTTCCGGTTGGTGCAAGCTCTGATACCACCTGTAACGACCAGCACTAACTGACATGCTAATCTTTAGTCTTACCATTTGGCTCAAAAGGTTAACCTCAAGTTATACAGTGACTGCTCGAAATCGTTTATATTTAATTCTCCATTTTCTTATTTCACTAAAGTGGGATTGATGCCTCACAACCACCCGAAATAATATTACTAAAGTAATGTTACGGATAGAATAAACAAAAATGTGTATAAATTCTTTTATTCAGAGAGGGCATCTACTGGCCTCAGACCACCACTCAGAGTCACTTTACTTTATTTAAACAAATTAAATATGTTCATTAAGCAGTATAGTAGGCAATATGCCAACCCCGAAGAGGAAAAGGCAAAAAATACGAAACCATTCCAGAAACCACCCGTTTTCCCCCACCCACCTCATCTTGAGTGCCGGCTTAAAAGCGTCGGGATCCAAAGTAAACAAACATATACTAATTACCAAAAATAAACTATTACAATAATTTAAAATTCATGTTTTAAAATTAGACTTCAAATTACCAGTAATTTTAATTTTGCCTCTGGTTTTTGGGCAAGTTAAACTTGGATTGGGCCTATTTTCATGTGAGCAGACTTAAACAAAAGTAATTAGACCTAATATATAAAAGGGCCTTAAGTATCTGGGCCCTTATTTCAAATAACTTTTTAGAGGATTCATCTCCAATCAAGCTCTAAACCTCCAAAATAAATACCGAATGTGACATATCGAGGGAAGATTTTTTGTAATTTACCTCATTTATGCTTCAACTTTTTGTACTTTATGGAGGGACCCTGTCACACCTTCATTTTGGTCTCCAAATCTCTAAAAAGGACGGTGGGTCCCTCCAAAAAGTACAAAAGTTGTATAACAGAGGGATCCAATTACAAAATTTCCCTGCAGTTCAAAAAAAATTACAAAATTTTCCCTCTATATATCACATCCGATCTCTAAAATAGAGTTGTCGAGATTGGTTTCGGATGCCCTAAACCGCCGCTTCTCTGACTTGTGCTCTGAACCGGTTTTGGATCTTCAAACTTATCATCTACAGAGAGTAAGGGAAATCACCTGTTTTCCGTTTAGCCCTGAAAGCGACTCTGAATTTAATCAAATCCATACACTACTCCAATTGGGAACAATTCCACTTTTTTTTCTAAAAACATGCAAGAAGTGTTATTTGTTAATTGTTGTTTGTGAGATTTGACCATTAATTTTGTGCATGGACGTATACGATGCCTACCAATTTAGCCTACCACCCCACTTACTGGAACAATTTCTTGAGAGCATCTCTTACCAATCTCTATGTCTCCATTTTAGAGACCGGATGTGCTATAATGAGGGGAGATTTTATAATTTGTTCCATTTTTTTTTTCATTTTTTGTATTTTATGAGATAATATTGGATGGATCCATCGTCCTTTTAGCTAGCCACAACTCTGTTTTGGTCTCTAAATCTCTAAAAAAAATTGGTCTCTAAATCTCTAAAAAAGACAGTGATCCCTCCAATAAGTACAAAAAATTAAAGAATGGAGAGGAACAAATTATAAAATCTCTTGTTATTATGTCACATTCAGTTTCTGAAATAGAGATTGATGGGAGATGCTATGAAACAAGCTTTATTCGTCACTTCCCATAAGGTCCACAACACAGCGAACCGCATTCCAAGATAATGTTTTTCTCCCATTGAGCTTTTCACCTTAATTGCCACTAATCAATTACTGATCCCATCCTTTGAGGAACAACCCACTGAATTCCTCACCACTACTTTATGCATAAGTCAGCATATTCTCCTTGCGAAATTACACAAAAGCATTGCATTATGCTCTCATTTCTATCCCACATAGGCAGCACCTTCCAGCTAGAGGATCATCTAAAATTTCCCCCATTTTTTTCTTTATTACAGGGATTAGAAAATACTCCCTCTGATCCCATTTTAAGTGGCAACTATGGGAATGCGAGCAATTTTGAACCCCTATAAAATACATTTCTCTGTATAATTTTTTAATTTATTTTATACCAAATTAAAGTGCTCATTGAGTACTTTAATTTGGTGCAAAAAAAATTTAAAAATATTCTACGGAAGTATATTTTTTAACGTCCACAAAGTACACATTTCCCAAAGGAGTCACTTAAAATAGAACGGAGGGAGTATAAATATCTCCATCATATCAAATGGGAAATAAAATAAGCCCATAAATGTCATATTAAGACCAAATGTTATTCTCAATTAAGAGAACAAGAAGCCCCACATTTTGCCAATCAAACCAAGGAGAAGTATGCAAGGGTGGCCAGCTAATTTAAAATTCCAACCTCACATAAAAATATGTTGTTTTGCTTAGGGCCTTTATGCAGCTTCAATTAATATAGATAATAGACCATTAATAAAAGAGGCGCGCCAAAATTGCCACTCCAAAAAGATTACTATAATAATGTAACGACAAAGAAAGGACGGAAAATCTTATTACAGTTACTCCCTCCGTCCCTTTTATAGAGTGTACATTTCTATTTTGGGATATCTCTTAATAAGTGTGTGTTTTGAAAAAGTTAGTGGGTACATTTCCTATTTTGCCCTTAAAAGTAGATTCATTTTTAAAAAGTTAGTGGGTATTATTATATTGATAAGGGTAAGTAATGGAAAGTAGATGTAAAAGTTGATGTGAGAGAAAAATAGTTGAAATTCTTAGATAACACACTTAAAAAGGAACGGAGGGAGTAATTGTTTGCAAATGTGGTTCTCTTGAAGTCAAACCATGGGAGGATGCCAACCCTACAAAAAAGAGTATGTAAGAAGGAAATAATCATAGGGTACGTAAATCAATGAAATAACTGACTAAGGATGAGAATAACGAATGATCAGTGAAAAGGGACTAATGAAGAAACCTGGGGACTGGTGAAAAGCAAGGCAAACAGTAGGGAGGAACCCTTGGCAGGAATTCATCACCCAATTAACAAGAATCAAGTGCGACTTCTCTCTCTAGAAAGAGTGATTTTCTCTCTAGAATTGCTCTTTGAATTTGTCTTAGTGTTCTCCCCAAGTGAGAGGAGAGTGTCCTATTTATAGGTCACTCAACCTCTCCTCTGGGCCGAGTGGACTAATAAAGTCCGGACACGTGTTGCACAAATAGTGCATGAATATTCCTTCCGTACTGTTAGGCCCCGGACCCCGCGACACCCTCGGGAGGGTCCCGCGGGTGCTACTCCATGAGTGCCTCGCAAGTGCCTCTCCATGACGAACCCTTGTTCCTAGCCACCCAACCACAAAATCTTCAGTATTCCTGAGAAACAGCGTGGTCGAGGTCTGCCTCAGTCTCGACCGTACCCAATATCTCGCCGTTGCCGCTATTGGGCACGGTCGAGGCTCTACCTCGCCATCATCGTGCAAGCGGCATGGTCACGACCTCCTCAGTTGCGCCACTACCGCGACCAAGCCTCTAAATGGCTCCCCCTCGGGCCCTGCCAAGTCAGTTGGGGGCAGAACGCATCATCCGGGTCAAATCATCTTTGGAAGTCCGACGTCTCTCTCCATTGTGCCCCAAAATCTTGGGGAATCATAATCGATCATCTCTCATCCGAGACTCGAATGACATAGGTCGTGTCGCCATCGAGTTGCCTCTTGATTGAGGCAACTCTGTCCGTCACTCGAAAATCTGGCTAAGTATGTAAAAGTAACTTTTTCGGAAAGTTTAGATTTGACCGATAAAAAGTCCCGGTATTTGTTTCTTGGATTTTTCCAAGTCCAATGGTATAATCGGATGATCTTTTCGAGTACGAGAAAGTTGTCTTTCGGCCTTTTTCTTGAAGGAAAAATATGTCGTTTTTCGCCTTCGTAGTAAAAGTGGGGAAGAGCTCCACGGATTTAGCCCTCCACTGAGCTGGGATGCTCCACCAGCCCAACCCTCTACCAGGCTGGATCTCCACCGGTTCATGGCTCCACTGAGCTATGCCATCACCGAGCTAATGCCCCCTCGCAGCCTAATGGCTCCACCGTGTTTGAGCCCTCCACCGGGCTAGACCCTCCACCGGATTGGGTTCTTCTACCTAGTCAACTGGGTCCAACGGGTGGGAGCTCCACCTAGTTTTGCCTTCCGCCGAGCCAACGTGGGCTGCCTTGGCTCCGGGTTCTCCTATCAACACTTGTGATTTTTCATGGGCTTTTCGAGTCAAAGCCGACTTGGCCCCGCGATCTCACGGTCCAAACCCAACTAGTCAGATTTTCCTTTTTACTTAGCAACCTTTATTATCTCAACATTCATTTTTCCACATGTCTCATTTTCTCGAGTGCCACGTGTCTGTGGTAGTTTTACCCTCTTACAAAATCAAATTCGCTTCTTCCTCCTTTTGTCCACATTTAACAAGTTCAATGGAGTATTGATTAGTAGGCACGATGCCAACCCAGGAGAGGGAAAAAATGGGCATGAAAGTGCAAACCCAGAAGAGGAAAAGAAAAGAAGTGCGAAACCATTCCAGAAATCAAATTATAAAGTGCTAGCCCCCACTTCTCCATTCATCTACAACTCCATAGAATGTGTCGCCCACTCACCTGATCTTCCACGCAAGTTACCACCCATTTTCAGAGTAAATTGAAATGATTTATCATTTACAAATCACCCTCTCCAAGCTCCACCACTGAAGTACCCTTACAATTTGACTAGTAATCTTTGTGTAATAATATACAAAATAACATACAAAGCAACGATCATCCTTGGCGACGGTTTTGTGGGTCCTCCACCTGCAGCAGTGGTTGCGCCAGGCAACGACGACTGTGGTGGGATGAAGGGACGATGAAATCCAACGTATGATGTGATTCTTTCAACTTCCTTCGGCCACATCTGCTAGCGGATCACTGGTCTCCAACATCATAGTAGCTGTTAAAATTTGCAACACTTATTTTGTTGTTTTTGTTTGGACCTTTTGGGTTTGTTGTATCTGTTGTTTTTAGGCCTATACGCTTTATCTAATTTTTACTGATGTAAGTTGGGTTTCTCAAAAAAAAAAAAAAACATAAAACGAAGCAATAGTGGAGATTCATGATCACAATGCCTAAGTAACTCAAAGCCTTCGACTTTCATAGTTCTGCTGCTTCATCAAGCCTTACCACACCAGGTGATATACAGATAATAGGTCAGAGAGAACACAACAATAGAGTGGCAACCTAACAAATTTAAGCATATGTGTTTATCGATAGCTAGGTATGATCTTTTCTATAAGCATGTTTGTGTTTTCTAAAACCTCAAAGCTTCTGGTTTTGATCTTCCTTGGAACACTCTAAACTTCATAAACTCACTTCTCTGATAATTTAATATTCTCATCGAAATTCAGCAGAGAACGCAAATACAAATCAAATTCGCTGAAAAATAATCTAGTAGGGAAGTGTAACATGCTTTACAAATTCCGAAATGATGCCAATTGACGATGAAATCATTTCCACTTTCATCCATAATCATAAAAGAATGAAAATGCTATTCCGAAACACTTAAAAAATAGAAGAACGAAAATTAATCAGTGTTCCTTCCACCAGCCATGGGTCGAATTGATGAATAACCAGTCTATTCCCAAGCAATTTCGATGTATTTAATGTACTGAGATAATGAAGAGTCCGACCTGGCACAGCGGTAAAGTTGCCCATGGTGGCTTGCATGGTTAAAGCTGCATACATCAATCCTTTCCCCGTCCGCACATATGCGGGAGCTACGTCCACTGAATACGTCCTTTAACATACTGAGATGATCAGTCTGTGGCGGCCTCGTTGATCGTATGCACACGAGCTTTTTGCACCTGCGAGTAATATTGTAAAACGTGAGACGGCCACAGAAACTGAAGGAACACAGAAGGGAGTATTTATTAAGAACAAATACACTGTACATTAAAACTGCCATCACCTGTTTTTCCCATTTGCATCTGACCGTTATAATTGTTAATATCAATGTTTGGACCACTGTTCCACTTATCATTCCACACCAGATACCCTGAAATGTTTTAATCTGTGAATGTTTACTCACAACATGGAGAAAAGACTCCAAGTGGGGCATACAAATGGAAGTTTCTGCTTCAGAATTATCATTGTACTTAATTGTGCAGTTGCCACATCACATATTTCTGCAGATAGCCAACTTACAAGGTAATTTTTTTGAGGATTCAGACAGGTAGAAGAACAAAGGCCTAAACGATCAATACTTACAAAAAATGAACAGATTATCCAAATTATAATAGAGCCTATATAAGCCACAGTTGCAAAATGTCTCGGGAGGCCTTTTCGATTTGTTCATGTAAATAAATTGCGCAAACAGTCCAAGTAAAAATGCCTAAAGTCGTACATGAACACGACAAGGTCTCTGTATGATCCAATCGAATAAGTGAAATAGATAAAAAGTCTAAACAATAGAAATGAAACTGCCCCTGACGGCTGCTTTCAGATCATGGATTTTACAGCATTTATCAGGGGAAAACGAGATGGTCTGGAAATTTTTACCTTTTTGGATTTTTTTTCCACTCCCTTCAAAAATCCCTCCACAATTTTATGATCCAAATAGAGCCTACGGTCTCTGAGTTTGGAGTAAGGAAAGATGTACCTCAATTCCAAGATGAAGCAACCAACCCATAATAAGCCCAAGAGGAACTCCAACTATATAGTAACTACCTATATTTACAAATGCCACCAAAGCTTGCCAACCAGCTCCAACTGCCACACCTGAAAAGAGAACGAGAGGGAGAACAGTCATATTCTTGCGATTAAATTTGATCGTTAAACTCATAACTTCAAATGCTTGATCTTTATCGCACCTGAGAGTACTGGCTGAATGCAGTTGAGGAGAACGGTAAATGATAACAATATTGACAATTCTTTGACCATTGCGATTATGGAAGTGGTTGAAGTAAATATCATGGCAAGCTTATCAGGGATGGCTAAGATCATAACCCAAAAGAGAAGACCCACAAATAGGGAGGTGAACACACAAACAATGCTAGCAAACTTAGCCCCTTCTGCATTGCCTGCTCCAAGCTCATTAGCTACACGTACCCTGTATTCAAGCAGATCATTCACAACAACGGAACTTAAATCGTTCGGCAGTTTATGGAAAATTTGTTGATTGCTTTACATTGTCATAGACTAAGAAGCACGTACACATCTACCGATCTCACGTTACCGTGTCCGGCACATGTCAAACATGGACACAACACACCACTCTCCGTAACAAACACAATATTCTCCAGACATGTGTTGGACACGCCTAAATACGTGTGCAATTTTTCTATTATATTTTCTTACTCAGACATGTGAACACTCTAGGACACATTAGGGACATTATTGGGGCACATCAATGACATATTAGAACGTTAAAATGTAGCTTTCAAAATTTGGGTCAGTGCAAAAAATTTGTGAATGTTTAGTTTATGAGAACTCATACAGTGATCTTTGTTTTACATCTTCCTAATGCTAATCCTACTTGTCGTTATTTCTTCATTTGATAGAAATAATATTTTTGACTTCTATATGACTTCATATGACACATCAACTGTATAGATATATTTATGAACCGTGCTTCTTAGGTTATAAAGCCTGCTAACTAGTTGCACTTTCATTGTCCCTAACTTCATCTATATGTCTTGCACTGACGACAAACCCTTCAACCCATTTCCTAAATCACGAAATTCTCTTCTCTGAAATACAAAATGCTGATGTTTTCCGAATAGTTAAGCTTTTGTCTCTGCCTATTTTTTAATGTAATTTTCTATGAAGCACGGATACTCTATTTTGACCTTCGTATCACGTATCGTACGCGTATCGGATACGGATACGCTCGGATACGCTCCGGATACGTATCGATACGTTTTTTAAAGTATCCGGAATTTAAATTTATTTTTTGGTATTCGGATACGTTTTTGGATACGCTCGGATACGTTAGGATACGTTTTGGATACGCGCGGGGGTAATATATTATTACTTGAAATATATGGGGTAAAATTGCAATTAGATCTAGTGCTGCATTGTTTGTACCTCTATTAAGCTAAATTGCACTGGAGCCCCTTAATTTAAGTCCCCATCACTTTATATGTTTTAGTATTTGTTATTATATCAATTTAAGACCCCATCTTTATTATGTTTTATTTTCTATATCTAATGAAGCATGGTCAAACTATAATATCTATATATTAGAATTTATGTTTTATTTACTTTTGTATAATGTATATTTCATTTTTTAGGAATTAAAAATTATATATGTATATATAAAATATATTTTTTATTTTATTTTATATTCAACGTATCCCCCAACGTATCGTATCCTACTTTTTGGAAAAATCACGTATCCGCGTATCCGTATCGTATCGTATCCGTATCCGTGCTTCATAGGTAATTTTGTCCCACCAACTAGTACCATTTTATAAACCATGGCAAAATGTTTGGTTTAAACTGGGCCACTGGGTTTTAGGAATCACAACTTAATTCAGCATCTACTTAAATGCTTGCCAATTGCCATTTTACTTTCAAACCTTCATGGCTGATCGGAAAATATCAAGGTTCTAAAAGACACTAGGCGGTCCCAAGTCTGGGCCACTGGGTTTTCGAAATCACAACTTAATTCAGCATCTACTTAAATGCTTGCCAATTGCCATTTTACTTTCAAACCTTCATGGCTGATCGGAAAATATCAAGGTTCTAAAAGACACTAGGCGGTCCCAAGTTGTACTGACTGGCAACTAGCGACTCAGGGATTAATCGGCTAGTCGGATTTTCTTTTTCTTTTTTTAGTAAAAAATATATATTCTCCTCGCTCCTTCCCAAGTTTTGAGTAAGTAGAATAGTATAAGTAGCACAAATCAATGAATCATCAAATATAAACATGGAAACTAAGTAAAACATTAAAACCAAATAGTTAGTCAATCCATAATTCCATGTTCAACGTTCAAACTTCAAACCAAATGAAAGTAGGAAACTAAATAATACCAAATAACTAGTCAATTATAAGACATGGTCTCCGTCAGACTCACACTCATAATTCTTATCTTCCTCTTCGCTAATTAACATCCTAAATAGAGACATGGAAACATAAGTAGACTGTAGACAGCAGAGACAAGGAGAGAGAGACAACCATAAGGGAGAGAGAGAGAGAGTGAGAGACGACTAGAAGAGAGAGATCAATTTAGGCTTTAGGGTTTTCCTGTTCTGTTTTTTCGAACAGGACGATTAAGATATACAACCTATAGGTTATGTCTTATTGTATGTGTTTTGCTTTGTTACTAATAACAGTTTCCTGTACCTTTTAATATCACATATTTTACCCAAAATAATTTAAAATATCAAGAAATTACCTCTGACTAGGCCTGACTTGCCGACTCATCCCAACTTTCCGACTAATCCTGACTTGCCGACTAGTCAGCGACTAATGCCGACTAATTCCCGATTAATCGGCCTGGCGACTAATTGACCGCCTAGACTACTAATTGAGTCAGCCAGGCGCCGACTAGTCGGCCAACTAGGCCAATTTTTAGAACACTGGAAAATATATTAGTAAGTGAGATCTCCTTTAGTAGTTCATTGACTTAATAAGCCGGAAGGTTGTCAAAAACAAAGACCATCTTGTTTCTATTTCTTCATTTGGGTAGGGCTGCATCTATCAACAATGCTATTAGCACACGGACAGTTTATTGTGGGTAGGTTTGGAAATATGTTTCTGCAAAATATTTCATGAGTTTGGTAGGGGTGCATTTATCAACCAGGCTATGAGCACACGGACAGTTTAAAATGGGAGTGGTATATGTGTCAGCTATAGAAACATATCCCAAATATCCCAACCCACCCACAATACAGAAATTAAACTTAAGTATTTTGGAAGTGCTGAAAACTTTATGGGACTCTCAGTCTATGATCTTTTGTGGCACTTCTTCCATATATAGATTTAAAGAAAAGATCTTAGGAATAAACGCAAGAATAGATTTCCAATACTTTGTTTCCTTTCAGATAATAACAATAAGTTTTAGCATTGTATCAAACATAATCACAACAATTGTGAGAAATGATAGTGTTTTTCAGATGCAAAATAATAAATGAAGTACCTTTATCTTACTCCCTCCGTCCCGAATTTGTTGTCCATCTACGGGTTTGCGTTCCATTTTTCAATTACTTATATCTCTCAATCTATAATGTGTTTTACAATTTTAAAATTTTTGTTTAATAGTACTCATCGAGAACTATCAAACAAGATCCATATTGAATATATACAACATTACACATTGAAAAATATAACCAATTTTTTGAGGTGCAGTGAATAGTGAAAATGGACAATAAATATGGGACGGAGGGAGTATTTTTTTTAGATTTTCTCGTGTGGCCTTTCCCGTGAGGACTGGCGCCCTTATAGAAGTAGTTATAGATGCAGACGACGTCTTCAAAAGATCGTCTTCTACCTTATATTACCACATATGAGAAGATGTCCTACGGCTAACTTCTTCTGGGTCTCTTTCCCGAAGGTGGGGTTCGGTTTTTCCCTTTGGTGACGGAGGAATCAAATCAAAGGTCCCGCCAGGTGTATAATAAGGGCAGCAAGCCCCTTGTCCTCAGTCTCCATTTGTGTATTGCTTAAAGAGCTCTTTTGAAGCCAAGAATACGGTGTTTTCGAAAGGATTCTATTTTTTATCCCACTCCACAGAGGGAAAAAGAAAATAGAAGCGAAAAGGTATCGTATCCATATCCTATATCACTATCCATATTTAATAGCTGCTAGGAGGGGTGTTAGAAGTTCAATAGCATACAAGGATGCTGCTACTTTAGATTTTCTCGTGTTATCGTATCCATCTCGTATATCACTATCCATACTTAATAGCTGCTAGGAGGTGTGTTAGAAGTTCAATAACATGCAAGGATGCTTCTACTGTCACTTCTGCTCTGAATCTTATGGTTTAATTAGAAAGGCCCCCTTTCTCCCACTCTCTAGAATAGACTAGGCAGAATAGGTGCAAAAAGTGCCAAAAGTTATTTTTCCTCGCCTCTATAAAATAATGACCACGAACAAATAATGGCTGTCTGGAGTCGCATTCCATTATCCAAGGTGCTGAGACTCAAAAAAATCAAATAATCACATAAGGTATTAACATATTCTGACTCATGGAACCATCTTATCATGCTTTTGTTTCCAAACAGAATAAAATATGTAAAATAACTAAATGTCGTGAGAATTGAAGAGGATATCAGATCGTTCTTGCATTCTTGGAAGGACTTGGAAGAAGATGGTTGATACTCCAGAGAATATTAGGCCCAGTTAGGTTCAGAGAGTTCCACTTGAATTCATAAGTACACAGACAGAGTGGATTATTAATTGACCTGTTGTCTGCTTTGTTGATCTTGCTTTTGTGTTGGTTGGATGAATGGTCTGCCTTTAGGTTCAGGCCTAGGGGCTTCTGCTATTGTTTTGTATTGTTCACTTCTCCTTGTTTATCTGAGGGACCAAGGCTATGCCCTTGGTCTCGCTCTGTTGTTTTCCGTGAAAATTAACTTACCCAAGAGAAAATAATTCCAAGTTTTAGCCATCTCATTTACCATTCAACAAACAAATCCAATACGAGATCCCATATTCAGTAACCATATTACATATAACAATAACATCTTAAGTATTTCAGATGATTCAAAGTGTCTTTATAGACAGACAGAAAATCACACCAAAAAGAACTTTTGACTCCAAGGAATTATCAATTTCAGGACCAAAGACCAGTAAAACTACCATAATGCATGCCAACATCTACAAATCACAAAGACAGATTGTTATCATTGATGACTTGTCAGACCCTATCAATAACCGTGAGAGCACATATTAAGCCATGAAGCCAATTGCGGAATCTCATTTGAAAAGATCTGCATGAGCATAGGATTATAGAGTTAACCCAAGTAGAACCCTAGAAGACAAGGTGATGAGATTGTAACACCATGGTAATGGCACATGCTGTATGCGAAAGGACCTTGTCCTGATAATGACAATGACCATAAGAACAGGGTCACCTGAAGATTGAACTGAAGACAACTTGGGGGAAAAGGTAATGATGCCAGAAACTACTTCCTTGTGGACTTCGAGCAAAAAACAAAGATGATGCTTCCATACCTACTTCCGTAGTGGAATTTTAAGTGTCACAAAACAAGACACTTCTGTTATAGGAAGCTGATTTGGAATATGGGACAGCGTTGCATTTGTGCCTATGTTACGTTAGGCTGTAAGATCAAGTTTCAATCCCAGACAATCTAACTATGAACTCCAAAGAGAAAGAGACTTACAAGTTACAACGTACCCTGTTGCCGCAAAAAATCCAAGGGGAATCATTGATTCCCATGCCAGGATAGTGATGCTGTCAAACAAAGTGCAAAATAACAAGATTATAACAACTAAAGAGCTCAATCGGCAATGAAGCTAATGAACTAACTAAACCAAAAGCACTAAAAGATATAACCAGATGGACAGGGCATCAAGTGCAACTTCCGCATTCTGCATTTTCCCTGCGACAATAATCAGCACCCTATAGTAAAAACTCTCCAACCTAAAACATTACAAGCACATATCCAGAACAAAGTTAGAGTTGAGATAGGGAGACACAAAAGGAAGAGGGCAAAGGGAGAGCGCACATACGAGAGCATGACCCCAGAAGCCACAGACAGCTTGAAGAATTCCCACAGCCCAACAAAAGCTTGATTGGAAAAACCAGTCCAAGAATGAGGACACCCACCACAAACAACAAACATAAACATACCAAAAACCGAAACCCACCATGAGAAATCAAGGGTAATTGCAGTCCCAACAATGCCAACCCTCAACTTATACACAAACAACCAACTAATGAACACATGGAGCACAAGTGCCACACCAGAAACCCAAGCGATCACCGCCGTCTTGAGTTGGCACTGTAAAAACCTCGTCAACGTGAACTGAAACCCAAAGCTCAAATGCATCGGAATCAACCACAGAGCCACCACTCCCGACAGTTCTGCCACTGCCGTTGATTGCCCAGTGAACTTAAGTATGGGCGTAGCAAAGAGAAAAAGAGGCAGCAACAAAATTGAACTGAGAAAAAGCACAACCCACGAGCGTTGCATGTAAATGCCCAACATATGGTACTTTTGTGCCCCGTATGCTTGACCACAAAGCGTTTCTAGTGCACTCGCCATTCCTAGCTATCAATGAAAGAAACTTAGTATTAAAACCAAAAGCATAAGCTAATAAATAGAGTGGTCAAACATTGTTACATAAAGCCGTAACCTTCTATATAGTGGAAAAAGAATCCTGGAATTCTATTTAATCCAGGAGTTGAAATAGTGATAACGGGTAACGGTAGCAGCGTAATGGTGGTGGAAGTATGGAACAATAGATAATCACATATTCTATGTAACGACATGGAATTTTTTACCACTACTTTTGACGCCAGAGCACTTGAAGTGGATGCAGGCAAAAAATCGAATATGAATGGATACATACCTGGAGTCAGCTATACTATTGAGGATACGCCCAAACCAACAACCACATAATGTGCAAAGATACTCAAGAATAGAAAAGATGAACACATAATGTCTTCTATTTCTCTTTACCCCATCGAACTCGGTGAGCTTCTTTTGTAGTCTTCATATCAGCATCCTTTTGCCACATACCTATATATTTTTCTTGTTATCTCAACTCCAAAAATTTCTCATGCAATTCTGCTGAATTCTTTATGGCGTCCTCTTCTTGACCACTTTGGCCATTCTCAATCATACTGGCTATCTTCTGCACCTCTCCAAATATATGGTCAATTTCTCTAGGTTTTGCTTTTCCTGCAAACAAAGACTTATCGAGCTCAATGATGGCGCATATTGCCACTTCATTGTTGGTGGGATGGCATTCCTCCTCCAGTTGTGCCTCAAAGTCTATATCTTCTTAGGTATCTGCTTCAGTAACAACGAACAGGGCAAAAGGTGATTCAAAGTCCCATTCTACTTCAGTTGGTATACCTTCAACAAACCCAAGGACTACATAGCTAGCTTGAGGACCCCACTCTCACTCTCCATTGCTTTCTTCATGGTGACCACTCGACATCACCATATTGCCTTCAATTGATGTCCTCGTTTGTGGACATTCTCTTAAGTAATAGCCTCTTTTGCCGTAGTTGAAGCATTCATTCAACGTCTTGTTTTCGATATCCCTTCATCCTTCGATCACTTTGATAGCTACCGCACCGAGCTCCCCCTACTTGATAGCTCCTAAAATTCAACTTTTCATCTTTTGCTTTCTTCGGCTCTGCAGAGTTTGATATGCGCGCAAAATATTCACATAAGCGCCCATAATTTACTCTTGCTAAGTCCGTTTATAGTATTACTTGGAGTATAATGCCTTGTTTGCGTATTTTTGTCGATATTTGGGGAATTGATTAAAAAGAAGAAAAGTCCAATTTTACTCGGTGTTAAAGCGAAGCCCGTGAAATGAAATCAAGTGATGAATTATGGCCCGGGAGTGGACCTTATAACCATACTCCTTACTGAACACGTGTTTGGAAAATTAGAAGAAGCACTGCCATATATAAATGTAATAATGGGCCAAAAGTAGTAATTGGTTTATGAATCCAGTTTGACCAAGAGTGGGCCATGAGAAGTAAACAAGCTTAACTATTGGCTGGCCTTTTAGAACCAAAAAGAGGTCAGCTAGGGCTGGGAGTATGCACTATGGAATTGACTTGGAAAACAAGGAAGTGGGGCAGCATATTTGGTTATAAAAAGAAAGCTGCAGCGTTCGGAAGACAGACGTTTATTATCACGCACATCACACAGACGACGCACGACAGAGTGTACGGCTGGGTTTTGGCCATCTCCAATGGCCGGCTAAACTCCTCTTCTAGGGCGTAGATGAAGCTTGTACATCGAGTAACGTAGATTTTATTATTTTTGTTGGATTTAATTATTCGGATTTCATTGTGTGAACTAGATAATTTCATATTTATGAAATTGGTTTTATTTTTCCTATACAATTGTGTATTTGTCAAGCGCGGTTTCAAATACTTTTCACACAATGGTTTTAATTGAATTCGTGGTAATTGACTGTGATAGATTATACTATCGTAAGACGTGTCGTGCTATTAGACGGTCCGTGCCATAGAGACGGACCATACTAGTAAGACGATTCGTGCTAGGCGGAGATAATCTATGCTACTTGATGATACATGAATATTTTTAGGAGATATCGCAAGGGCCCGCGAACCGTAACGATATCCGGTGAATTCGAATAAGAGAAATCCATCAATCGAAATAAATCTAGGTTACAAAGGGGTCAAGTGGATTCGAAACCCTAGACTTTTCTCTCATCGAATCTCTTTACTTTTCAATTGCTTGTTTTTAATTTAGCTTTCATTAATCTAGGAAACCCAATCAAAATCTTTTTTCTTGAATTAATTTAGAAATCGATTGAAATAACTGCAGCTTAGCCTTTTAATCCATGAGGAGCGATACTCGGAATATTGCCACTATCTTTGAGTAGTAGTAATTGTTCAGTTTTATAAATTATTTTTTATATGGAAACGACAGTTCTACCACTTCGAGCCTCCATTTCTCTTGTTGCAGAACAAGACCTCCTTTTCCTCATTCTTTATTTTTAATCCAGCCATTTGATTCACCAAGGTTTCTTGATTCGCCAAAAGACTCCAACTCCACCAAAGATAGTTGGATCGTCACCTGATGACCGTCATGAGACCATTATACTTGGGCTATAAACCTTGAGTGATAATGCGTCTCATCCTAGACTCACTGATCTTTGACTCTAAGTCAAGTTGAGAAATTTCATTACAGAAAATCTTTACCTTAAAGAAATATTGACTCACAGTCATTGATCATTGCATCACCGTAGCTAGCTCATTTTGCATAAACTGAAGACTAGCATCATTCATCGTAGAAATAGACGCTACAAATGTATCCCAAACTTCTTTTGGAGTAGTAGCCTCGCTTACATACTCCAGCAATTCTTTCTAAACTGACATCCTCAATACGAACATCACCTTCCGGCCTTGATCTTCCACTTGCGCAATGCCTCGGCATTTTTTTTGCCGGCTGGGTAGTCTCATCGCCACCAACAATCTCCCACAAATCTTGACCTTGACGACATGCTTTCATGCACATCTTCCAATAGTCATAGTTATAATTGTTTAGCTTTTTGAAACCTCCTGTTATGTTGCCAAGCTCCGACATTCTGATTTGTGCCAAGACCTTTCAGCTTTGAAATCTCCAACAACACTCTTCCAACAACGTCTTCAACCATCTCCGATTGACACAGTCTTCACAGTCCCCAATCGCCACACTCCTCACAGACCCTAGCTATGACTTTACAAACGACGTCTTGGAATGACCACCCGATTGCCTTGCTGCTCCCGGTCTCGCTTTGAGACCAGACTGATGAGTTCGGACACCACAAACTAGTACACTTGTATTGAATACTCTCACTTGTTCACAGTACAAGACTATACAAGTATACAAAGAGTCTAACACACCTCACTTTAACACTCACCACTTAGGCACCTCACTCACACTCTTAGTGTCTCTCACTTGCAGTCTTGCACACACACTTGGTGCTCTCTTCACTCCCATGGTGTATCTCATCACACACCTATACAAATGAGCTCACATCCTATTTATAGGGAACAATGGAACATTCTAAAGATGAACAATCCTAGAACAATTCTACAAGCTTCTAGAGAAACTTATACCATTCCATCATAGTATAGATGATTCCGGTAGATCCAGAAGGTTCTAGCATAGCCCCGGGCATTTTAATAGGATCCAGAACGTTCTACTAGAGTCCGGAACATTCGAGAACATCGTGGAAGATTCTAGTGAAACCCGGAACATTACGGAAGCATCCAGAGACTTCCAGAGAGTCGGTAATGGCTCTCAACAGGTCACTCTCCCAATACCCTCTGACATTTTAAGGACACGCATAGGACACTTTAGGGACATTTTAATGATATGAGAGGTCTCTCTGTATGGTCTCTCTCTAAGTCTCTCTCTCGTCTCTCATCTCCTGCTGTGCGCGTTTGTATATAGCTGGGGGACTGTATTTTTGGATCCTAATGTCATATTTTGGACTGCTGGACTGTTATTTTTGGATCCAACCATCATATTTTAGGATCCTAACTTCATGTTTTAGACTGCTTGGACTGTTCTTTTGGATCCTAACATCCTATTCTAGACTTTTAATATATTTTTATGAATAAAAAAATAAAAAATGCGACTAATCTCTAGGTGCGATTAAACTTTCGATTAATCGGCCTAGGCGCTAGGCGCACCCGGCAGCCCGACTTTTAGAACATTGTGATCGGGTCAAACGTGAAGTGCGACCCAAATCAAATCAGGCTTCACAAGCCCAGAATACGTGCCTATTTTTGGTATCAATGCTAATGCTATATCAGAGTGTAATAGCACTAATATCATAGGGTAAACCAACCGATACTCCATGCGGCAGCTATTTAAATCCTTGCTAACACCCTTTCGAGCTATACGAGATTATCCAACAAAATGAAACAAATTGGTGTTGAAAGAAGATGAAACAAATTAGTATTTACCAAGAAGCCGAAGGTGATGCCGATGACGACGGTCGTGACGATGGTGATAGCGGCGAGATCGAGGTCGCTGAGGTGGCCGGCGAAGGATTGGGTGATGACGGTGAGCGAGAACATGGCGATTCGAGTGAAGATGGAGGGACCCGCAATGAGCCATGTCTTCTTCGACTCTAACCAGATTCGTCTGATCAAATTTCCACCGTTTGATTCTTGTTTATCTACTTCTTCTTCGTCTGCTGCGGGTGATGAGATTAACAGTGACTGGTGGTGGTCCTCTGCCAATGCCATAGCTTTTGGCTAGTACGACCAAGCAGTCCAGTGCACACTGTTACAGCATCTCCAAGCCAAGAAGCTCTCTACTTTCTTCCTTTTTTCCCTAGTGAACTCAGTAATTTTTTAGAGTTTTTTGCGTTTTTATCCCCTAAACTATGCACATTTTTTCTATTTCATCCCTAAATTATCAATTTGACGATTTCATCCCTTAAACTACCTGTTTTGCAGCTTATTTGGTCCATTTTAAACTCCTATTTGGGGATGAAATCGGTTAAAATCAAGTAGTTTAGGGGATGCAATTGTTAAATTGATAGTTTAAGGACGAAATAGAAAACATGTGCATAGTTTAGGGGATGAAATCGTCAAATTGATAGTTTAGGGACTAAGTAAAAAAAACACGAATAGTTTAAGAGATAAAAATAAAAATAAAAACTCAATTTTTTATTAGTACTAGTGAACCGCCAGAGGGCTACAAGCCTACAACCCCAAACCGGAGCGCAGAAACCTCTCTACTTGGCCTCTGATTACTTAAACAGGCCCAAATTTCATTGTCCAGACTCTAGCAGCCCCTTTTGACAAGATACATGGTGGAGACGAAAATTCTAAAATCAGCCCATTGAATCTGTTGTTGAGATTTAAAAAAATGTATTGAAATATATGAAAAAAGTATAAAAATATGTACAAGTGTATAATAAAATTAAAAAAATATGGAGTGTATGTATTTTTTGTTTTCTTTTTCCCTTATTGTAATGAATCCTTTTTTTTTTCGAGAAATAGATAGAAATTCCATTAGATAATTCAGCCGTACAAAGTCCCAAGAGAAATAAATACAACACCAAATAAACAACACATAATAAACAATACCAGATAAACAACACAACTAAATAGTAGGAATAAGAGGGCTAGTAGAAACTAATCCGTCTCCGGTATCCGGGTGACGAGCAAAAGAGGCCAGAGCATGCTTATCTAATAAGTGAGCACGCTAAACATGCTAGCGCACAACCTCTGAGATCCTACAAAAAGACAGCTTCGAAACCTCTGCTGCCAGTTTGCGCAACAAAAAAGTGTTATGATGATGACACTCAGCCCTCTCTGCTATCTGCATAATTGCATTAATACAATCAGAGAACAAATAAACCACATTGTAATTATTCATTATAGCCCATTTAATTGCTTCATAACATGCTTGAATTTCCGTTTGAATAGGCGTCGAACTATACGAAGATAAGGCTTGTTTTGCAATAAGAACACCATTAAGGTGGCTAGCTGTAACCTATACCACTCCAAGCTTTATCCTCTTTCCATGCACCGTCCACATGGAGATAACAAATACGACGAGCATAATCAGAGTCCGGGCAATGCTTAATAACAAAAGAAGGATTCCTGTCATGTTGGGGCGCACTTGGAGAAGTTCGCAATTTGGAAAGCCAATTTGAGGCACAAAGAAACCATTGTGCAGAATCCTTGGCCATGGCAATAGTAGATGCCACATTGAAAGGCATATTTGAGAATACAACCCGATTCCAATTTTTCCAGATAGCCCAAAGAACAGAGATAAAATAGGAGAATCTATGTTATCCTTATGGAGCTGAATTATCCAGTTTAACAACCAATTAATAAAAGACATATCTTGAGAAAATGCCTACTGATGAAACCTGCAAATCACTAGCTTCCCAAACAGCAATAGCTTGAGGGCAAAGGCAGAACAAATGCTCAATAGACTCATCCACAACCCCACATAAGGGACAAGTCGAGAGAATATGTTGTCTTCGCAAAGCCAATTTCTCTCGAACTGGAAGGATCCATTTAAGACATTTCAATATGAAAACTTTTGGCTGATTCTATTCACAACCCGTTATTTACTCCATACCCATCAAAAATTTCCCAATTTTCACTAATGTGCAAAGACAGAAATGCCCCTGAAACACGACTATATTTTCGACATTCACACACCGAAAATATGTGCACATATTCGACATTTGGATACTGAAGTAG
>JAXBDA010004387.1:0-29212 GCA_036023075.1 Gaultheria prostrata | reverse complement strand
GCATTATAAAACTTTTATTTGTAGAAAGACTGTAATATTGTAAATCAATTTATATGGGACATGGGTGCCAAGAATTTGATTTGTCATTCATTGTCAATATAAGCGTTGTAAGGTGATTTTGGACTAACCAATGAGTTCAGGGAGATATTTTGTGGAGGAAAAATGCTTATTTAATTATGCTGAAAATCGAGGGTGTGACAAGCCAACCCGCCCTTTGACCCCAGTAAATACATAGTCCATGAAAACCTACCCAAGCCCGTCGTCCAGGTACCGACAGATGCCGATGTATGTTCTCTTCAGGGAGCAAAAGAGGAATGGGAGGACTTGTGGAGTTATTTGACCGTAGATGAGGGGACGTCTAATCCATTACTGTCTCATGAAAGTCTGGAGGAAATGGAACAAATGTGGCGTCAAAAACCGGATAACCAGGACTTGTCTCAGCAGGAATACATGGGGTTTGAACAGGATTTGCCGTCAATCAGATACTAAGCCGACCAGGGAGACGGGCAGGTTCCCCTCTCCGTGTTTTTCAACAAAGAATTATCTTAGCCGGCAGTGCCAAGCCCCAGTCCATACTCGATACTTTACCCAGGATTTGATGATGAGTTATTGGAAGCCGGGAATGCCATTGACATGTGGGTCAGAGATGAAGAATGGACTATCGTCAGGCTTACGCTCGAAAAAGAAAGACAGTTTTAGGATGATTTGTTTGGACAAACTCCTTACGGGATAGAAGAAGAATGGGGCTTTGGGGAGGATTTGAATTTGGACGCCACCAGGCTTGGTAAGAAACATGCCGCGATAAATAGCTTGACCCCCAGTAACCATGTTTTCAGGCCCAAAAATTTACAAGTTGGTAGCTCATCTTATAATCCACAGCCAGTCTCCGAGCATCAATCCATTTACTTCGATCCCAGTCAGTACATTGTGCCTGGTACTGAACCGAGACCTATCGTTGCCATTCCACCAGAGCCTAATGCATCTATGATGTCCTTCACGCATCCAGAGATATACCGGAAATGGGATAGCATAATCTGGGAGTTTGAGAGACGCGAATGGGAGATAGAGGTAAACCACGCTGGGCCGAACCCTGAAGGGTGGGCCCCAGGAGAAGATGGATGGCCACCAGAGAACGAGCCGGTTCAAAACATACTTGAGCAGTTCTGGAATCCCTTACCGGCAGATCCATTTGATGGATTTTCTCTTGCAAACCTGTTCGGGGAACCCGGATGGAATTTTGCGAACCCACAAGACTTGAAAGAGGGGCAAGGCCAAAATTGGGAAGAACCGAATCAGCAGATGGACAATCAGGGACCTAACCAAGATGGAAAAGCCTGGGGAATAGGCTGGGGGATGGAGAGTGGGACCCCACCCCGAACGATTGGCAACTTATGGACCCGAACGACCCTCTGGATGGATCTACCCTCCCGATGATATTTGATGAAACGCATTTGGGGCCACCAAGGGAACTTTGGGAAGGACGGCCGGACTTCTTGGTGATGAGTAACTCAACAATTGACCGAATGGTCATGGACTTGGAGTTTCGCCTTACGATTTCATCATCGATGATAACCTGCCCATGCCTGTTGTACCTATCCTGGAAACAAACAACATTTTTGTACTGCGCGATGATTTCTTTAACATTTAGGATCATCCGGTGGACGAGAATGAACCAGCCAATCCATGGAATAACGGGAATGAAATAGCCGGGTATGAAGAAATCTGGAGCAAGGCCGATGTTTGGGAAAACCCCGCGGTTGAGGAGATTACTCGGAGTATCGAGAGAACTAGCATTGGGAAAGGCAAAAGAAAGGCCGAAGGGGATCTAGTGGATCTTTACACCGATTATACTGACATGTGGGGCGACACTTGGGAATCCATTGAGAATTTGACAAGGAGCAGAAATTTCTACCAACCCCCACAGTTATACACTAGAAACACTTCCAATCCTCACCCTAACCCTGCACAAACCAGTCCACAAACCAACACACAAACTAACCCACCATCCAACCCACCAACAAATCCCATAAATCCACCAACCACAAACCCAGCTCCACATAACCAAACACCCTCCACCAGTAACCCCACATACATCCCTTATAAACCTCCGTCAAATTACTAAGACCCTTATGACCCATTCCTAAACCAGCCAATAAACCCGCCTCGCACAACCCCGGTGACAGCCAACCGCTCATCCCGCTCCGCTCCCCAAGTCGTACCTGTCGATGATGATCCCATTCAAAGACAATTGGAAAAGACCCCCGGTGCCCTTAACTGTATGGGGGCTACTAATGACGTCAGTTGAACATCGTCTGATGCTAGCCAAAAAGTTGTCAAACATGGAAGTTGCCCCGGGTACCACACTCGAAGGCATGATAACTGAGGCAGATTTACCACCCGAGGGGACTGACCACAACAAGCCACTACACGTTACGTTGAAGTGCATGGGAAAATGAATCCCGGTGGTTCTTATTGATAACGGTTCAGCTCTAAACGTTTGTCCCCTCCGCACCACGAGATGTTTGGGCCTTACACCGAAACAGTTCACTCCATCCAATCTCACGGTGTGTGCATACGACAATAGACGACGGGAAGTGCTCGGCGCTATTAATTTGGAAATTGCTGCTGAAGGGTTTAAAACCATTGTGGAATTTCACGTGCTCGATATACCATCCTCTTTTAACCTACTACTGGGCAGGCCCTGGATGCACCAGGCTGATATTATGGCTGTTCCGTCGACACTAAATCAAAAGGTCCAGCTTGGGTTAGAGAGTGGTACAGTTACACTTTATGGAGACTCAGGCATTCGTCCTCATTCCGAGGACAATGCCTCACTATTAGAAATAATCCACGACGAGAATGATATCCACTTGGGCGGCTTTTCATTCGACATTGGCAGCAGTGTGTGCACCATTCGGGTTGACGATGACTATTACAACACCACTGCCATCGAGATGATGAAGAAAATGGCCTTCATGCCCGGCATGGGGTTGGGGAGAGAACAGCAGAGAATCACCCGTATCCCTGAATTTCATGGGCAAAGAAACCGGTTTGGGTTAGGGTACAACCTAGATGAAAACGAGGGTGAGCCCAGTAACTCCCAAGAACCCAGCACAATTCAATTTGTCAAAAAAGAAGCAAACAAACCTTACCATGGCCAACCAGAACCCTTTGTAAATATAGAAAATAATGAAGAATACCCGGGGTTTGAAATATTTGCCAACGACGCTTGGGATAGCGAAGACGAGAAATAAAAGGTGGCACAATTGGTGAAGGACCTGCATGCAGATTGGGTGGAGGTGCTCGATGGTGGCATTTTGGTATCAATGTTCGATGAGGTCTGTGTTGACACCGGATTTTGCCCCACCCCTATTTCTTCAAATCAAGTTGATGACGTCAATGTCCCCAAAGGAGAGACGCCCGGCCATCAGAAATCATAAACAATTTTGTCGTGTAGAACACGCGATTCCCGGTAAAGGTAAATTGGCACGGTAAAACTACCAATGCCCCAAAACTCAAATTTCAATATCAATGTTATCTAACATCTTCATGTGCATAGCTTGGATGACAAGCATGCCATTTCAGGCGGCTTGTAGCCCTCCCTTCTATACTTTGACAGAAATCAGCGCCTGAAAGCTTGTTTCTGGGCCTACCGGCCAGCTATATCATCAGGACATCCAATCGAGCATCAGACCGTTGGATGTACTCATCTCATTATTACAAAGTGACTGGTCCAAGCCGCGTCAAGATCGGACAACGATTGACAGTTCAACCATCACTCACCCTGTACCCTTTCCCGGTAAAAATCGACAAATAGGGTCAGGAAATCCAGGTTTTATCTACATAACTCCAAATCTCACTAAACTTCATATTTAAGCTTAACGTGATGAAAGCAAGTCTCACGTCAAGTATCGGGCGATTCCGAGCCCGTTTGATATTTTCCGGGACAACGCGTTTCCCGAGACGGCCGATTCCATGATCATGGACATCGAGACCCGATTTTCAAGATCGACACCGTTGATAATTCATTTCTAACCATTCTGAAGTTCCCTGTAAAATTTTAGGTCAATCAAACTTCGTTTGGTCATTTGATCGCTTACAGCGCTCCAAATCAACCGAGAGCCAAGCAATCACATTTCTCCATCCTCGGAGCATAATTTGGAAAAAGCGACGTCACCATGATGCTCAAAATGCCTCAAAACCCTAGGGATACCTCCCTGGACGTTGTAGGATCAAAGAACTACACGCGAGTACGGACGAGCCGGGACAGCATCACGCAAAGCGGTGCAAACCCCTAGGGATAGGTGCCAATATCAAAGCAACCAATGGCTGGCTGCCACCTAGGATTGGCGCCTATCCCATGGGCACCAATCACATATATAAATATGTGAAGGCCTTTCTCATTTCATTCACACCTTTCAACCCCTGAGTCTCCGTTGAATCTCTTGTTCACATTGGGCCAGTCTTAGGGATTCTTCAGCCATCTCGTATTGGTGAGCAGGGTTGGAAGTCTAGCTTAGGTGGTAGCTCTGCCGGGTTTCCCAGAAAGGAACCTCGGTAGTCAGAGTTGCGCCGAAGCTCTGTCGGATTCCCTAGGTGGAATCACAGGATATAGATACTACGCGGAAGCTCTACCGGGTTTTTCTTAGAAAAGAACCACCGGTAGTCAGGGCTTAGCGGAAGCTCTGTCCGGGTCCCGACTCCAGATCCTCCAGTCCTGCCATTACGCTGCCCGATTTCCGACTCAAAATCAACCAGTTTCTGCCGGAGGCTGTAGCCGATTTTTAGGGCGATCAGACTCTCTACCCGGGTTTCGTACTGGGTGTAAGTAAATCTAAATATCATTTGTTGTTTACCTGCTTTCAGTATGTAGTAGGTACATCTAGAATCGTACTGGCCCGGCAACTGCCCGGGCCAGCCCTACGTCCAAACCGGACGTCTTTATATCATGCACTCATGTCTAGTCAGTCTAACTCGCCATTCGGGCAGTCATACAGAATAACTAAACAAGGCATCGGGATTAGATCCCGGGAATGGTTCATATTATCTCGGCTATTCTCGTTCCCCTATCGCAAATCTGCCTTAGGGCACCCAGTTACGCTATCCGCGTGCTCTGAGAAGCCGGACCGACCATCTTTCATCATTTTTATCAACCATATCATTTATACTGTATTCTGTGTGCATTTTTCAGATAAATGTCAAGCATGTCAAGGAGTCGTAGGATCCGTCTCGACTTTGCTCCGGATCTGCGTGCTCCGAGAAGCTGACCATCTTTCATCATTTTTATCAACCATATCATTTATACTGTATTCTGTGTGCCTTTTCAGATAAATGTACAACATGCCAAGGAATCGTAGGGTCCGTCTCGACTTTGTTCCGGATCCGCAATCAACTTCTCCCCAAAATTACCAAAATACCCTTGAGTCCATCCTAGGGTTACCTCCATGTCCAAATTACCATAATGCCAGCTCCACTACCAAATTACCAAAATACCCTTCCACCCAGAGCCAGTCCAGCCTAGGAATTTGACCCGGGGCCCGCTGACAGTCATCCGGACCCCCGAGACCTATTTTTATCAATTTTTACCAAATACCCCTGGAACATCAGGAACCTATTTTCAGCATACAAACCCTACCGGGGACGACCCGGGATAATTTTTCAGCCCTGGGCGGCAAATTTCAACTTTTT
This sequence comes from Gaultheria prostrata, assembly GCA_036023075.1. Taxonomy (NCBI): domain Eukaryota; kingdom Viridiplantae; phylum Streptophyta; class Magnoliopsida; order Ericales; family Ericaceae; genus Gaultheria; species Gaultheria prostrata. The sequence goes on along the minus strand of JAXBDA010004387.1, from coordinate 23,524 downwards.
ACTAAAAAGTCAACTGTGCTTACTTTACTATCTAAAAATGTACCGGATACTTCCCGGGGCCCGCCGTCGGCCAAGAATGGGGTCCGGACGAGATTTTTATAACTTTTTACTATAGAAACTATTGTATTTTTATAGTCATTTTTACTCTTCAAAACTCTTCAAAAGCGTACCAGATGCAGCCCGGGGCCCGTCGTCGGCCAATAATGGGCCCGGACGAGATTTTTACAACTTTTACTATAAAAACTATTGTATTTTTTATAGTCACTTTTGTCATCCAAAACTGTACCGAATGTATCCCGAGGGCCCGCTGGCAGCCATTTTCGGCTCCGGATGGGAATTTTACAACTTTTCACACGGACATGCAAACTGCGTTCCAGACTCATTTTCGGCCATGTAGCCACTTAAATAATATCCTGGGACTCCCTTTTGACTATCGGCACCCTCGAATGACCATTTTTCAATACTTACCCCACTGAGTCGTGTAGTCATTTCTGACCCGCCTCAAGCCTCGGAATCTTCCGAAGATGTCCCAGAGTTCCCTCATTGTATGTATCCCCAATTTTGTTGCCGCAGGAGTTTGATGTTGTCCTCCGTGTACGGTAGAAAAGCCTCCATTTGCCGTTGGCGTGAATGGAGCCCCGAGACCCGGGCTTAGTCCAAATCATATTTTTGTATCTATTCCCCTTCTATTGTAAAAGTCTCATGCAGTGTAATACAATTCATTTTCAGACAGACCCTCTCTTTTCTTTATATGTATGTATGTTGTCATAATTTTCCATTCGCTCATGTTGAAAAAGTCTATTCCGAGTGCCAAAAGGGGGGTAGGGTGCTCCGGCTTCCCTACACGTAACTGTGAATTACCGAACCTTTTCTTTTCTAAAATCTCAGATCACACAAAAATAGAGTCTTTTCTATCAAACGAAACCGGGCTTTCAGACTCGAGGCATTTCTATCAAACAAAATCGGGTCTTTTAACCCGAGATTTTCATACAAACAACTTTTTCAATGGTGACTTGGCACACCTAGAATTATGTCAAGTGGCGACTCTGAGTTATTTTCATTAATAACAAATATGGCTCAGTCACAGCTGTAAAACCCATATTTTTACAAAACCATGTCGCTTTGAATATCACTTGGATCAATCGGCCATCATTTTTTGGGCGATCGAAATTCCCGAGCGCGACAGTCTGTCAAATGGGTAAGGATGAAGACCAGCCAGAGGTGATGGTGATTGGACATGACAAATATGAAGATCGGAGTATTTTGATCGTGGATGCTGTTGGAAACTATAGGAATTGCACTTTTACACCTATTGTTAAATACACCAGCACATTCACGGAGTCCGAGTCTGAGTCCAGGTTTGATTATGAGTCTAGTACCGAATCGGAGATTTGCCTCATGGCCCTCCACATCGTCATCAATTTTCTTTTGAATTTGAGTCTTCTGCGATGTACCGGACCCCAAAAGGGCTTTTTAATGAAATAGACCGTGATTTTGCTTACTTCGCTATTCCCGAAAGAACTCCGGTCCCTAATCGAAAGGGAAAATGGAAGGCATGCTAAGCTAATAAAAGAAGTAATTTCAATAAATTTGAGAGATGAGGGGGACCCTCGCACGGTCCAGATTGGTTCCGAGCTATCTGAAGAAGAAAGAAGAATGACCATTGATTTGCTCAAAGAATTCGAAGATGTTTTTGCTTGGTCACACGCAGCTATGCCCGGAATTGATCCAGACATCGGGCAACATCGGATCCCCCTATATCCCGACGCAAAACCAGTGAAGCAAAAGCTCCGAAAGATAAGACCAGATTGGGTCGAAAAGATAAAAGAGGAAGTCACCAAACAGTTCAACGCCGGATTCCTAATGGTAACTGAATACCCGCAATGGGTTGCTAACATCGTACCTATTCCCAAGAAGGACGGTAGAATTAGGGTCTGCGTTGATTTTCGCGATTTGAACAAAGCTAGTCCTAAAGATGACTTCCCCCTGCCACATATCGACGTTCTGGTAGACAATACGGCGGGGCATGCACTTTTATCTTTCATGGATGGATTTTTGGGATACAACCAGATTCTTATGGTGCCGGAAGATCGGGAGAAAACCACCTTCATCACTGAGTGGGGCACATTCTGCTATCGGGTCATGCCATTTGGGTTGAAAAATGTCGGGTCGACTTACCAAAGGGCCGCAACCACCTTGCTTCACGACATGATGCATAAGGAGGTCGAAGTATATGTAGATGACATGATTATGAAGGCAAAGCAACGAGAGGGGCATCTTCCGGCACTTCGTAAGTTTTTTGAAAGGATACGGAAGTATCGGATGCGCCCCAATCCACAAAAATGCACATTTGGAGTAACCGCTTGTAAAATGCTAGGTTTTATGATCACAACTAGAGGGATTGAAGTGGATTCGTCAAAGATCAAGGCCATCCTCAAAATGGAACCACCCCGGACAGAAAAGGAAGTACGAAGTTTCCTTGGAAAAATCCAGTTTATTAGCCGATTCATCGCCAAGTTGACCTCAACTTGCGAGCCGTTGTTTCGACTTCTCAAGAAGGGAACTCCATTTAAATGGGATGAAAGGTGTCAAAGGGCATTTGAGGCAATCCGGAGATACTTGAGAATCCGCCAGTACTAATGCCGCCAACGCCCGGGAAACCTTTGATCTTATACTTGTCAGTTACACAATCGGCGATGGGATGCATGCTAGCTCAGGAAAATGAATTGGGTATTGAAAAGGCTGTGTACTACGTAAGTAAGAAGATGGTTGGGGTGGAAAAAAGGTACACCCCCTTGGAAAAGACCTGTTGGGCTCTTGTTTGGGCCTCCAAAAAGCTGAGACACTACATGCTAGCTTACTCGGTGATGCTGATTTCTCGGATGGACCCTCTCAAATATCTATTTGAGAAGACAGCACTTACCGGTAAGTTAGCACGTTGGTTGCTCTTATTGGCCGAATTCGAGCTCAAATATGTTACACGCAAATCAGTGCAAGGAAGAGCGGTCACAGAGTTTCTGGCAGATCATCCGATTGAAGGGCCGGAGTATACTGGGTTCCAATTCTTGGATGAAATTATCATGACAACAACGGAAGAAGTTTGGAAGCTATACTTTGATGGGGCCACTAATTAAAAAGGATTCGGAATTGGAGTGCTGCTAGTCTCGCCAGAAGGAACACACATTCCCCTCTCTTTTGAGTTGATTTTTTAAGTCACGAACAATCACGCGGAATACGAAGCATGTATTGTGGGAATGGAAATTGCTCTAGAAATTGGGCCAAGAAAGCAGGAAGTAGTCGGAGATTCAAACTTGGTGGTCTCACAAGCAAATGGTGATTGGAAGGTGAAGGAAGAGAAGCTGAAGCCATACCATAAGGACCTTGATGAACTAATCTACAGGTTCGAAACGGTAGCCTTCACCCACATACCAAGAATGAAGAACCAGTTTGCGGATACCCTTGCAACGCTTGCCTCTATGGTCGAATTGCCAGTTGGAGTACGGACGAGGCCCATCATGATTGAGCAAAGGAATAAACTAGCTTATGAATACGTCATGGCAACTGACGAGGTTGACGATGGTGCACCGTGGTACCGAGACATTTGGAATCTGGTCGAAAAGGGGGAATATCCAGCCAGAGCTGAACAAAAAGACCGCATCACCTTGCAAAGACTTGCGTCCCACTACATCATTTGTGGAGGTAAGTTGTATAGAAGTGTAGACACCCCGATTTTGAACCTGAGATACACGCAAGCATTCCCGATGATGAAAAGACCAATGTTGACTACCTCGAGGACTTGAACAAGGCTTGAAATTGTTAAATACCTCAAACCTAACCTTAAACCTCTCAAAAAACCATTAACATAACGTAAAACAACCAAGCCAAGCCAAAGCACAAACCAACACCTAAACACACTTTGGGCGCCCAAGGTCACCTTGAGCGCCCAACCTCACCTTGGGTGCCCAACCTGTACACCAGTCAGTTACAGGTAGTGGCTGTAATCATGAGACTCTACTGCATGGGAGCCATTATCTCCCTAAAATCCGGCCATTGCCTTAACCTACAAGGTTACTCAACCTCCCTAATCACCCCTTACCCCCCTAAACTTTTCTAAATTTAAATTACCCATTTCCCCCATTTTTCCCTCTATAAATACCTCCCCTTTCCTTTCATTTCCAACTACTGCCTCTCTCTCTCATACTCCCTCACTTCCAGCACTCCCCTCTCACCAAAATCCAGTAGAAGCTCTCACTCCCTCATTCACCCACGTCTATACCCTTACACTCCACCAAAATCAACCAAAACTAAACCCAAATCCATCTTTAAGCTTTGAAATCAACCACACTCATCCTACACCATCAACACCAGCCTCAAACCACTCCAAAATACCCAAAAAATAAACTGTTTTAGTACCCAACATCAAGGCTCAAAGCCAAACCAAGCAAAAGTCACATTTTCTCACTTTGTTCAAGTTCTAAAAAGGTAGGAAAAGCAACAAAATCAACATTTGGTCACAATCTGAGGGTGACTAGTAAGTGTAAGTGAGGTCCTCATACTCATTTTACACTTACAAAGTCCAAAAGTTGGTTGTTAAGCTTACAAAATTTTCTGTGCTGATTGGCTCTTGGGCGCCCAAGGTCACCTTGAGCGCTCATGGTCCCAGCAGTTTGTTTTCTTGTTGTTTTGCTTTGATCACTTTCTGGGATATTTTATTACTTTGTTCAGTCATTGATCATTATAATATGTAATATTCAAGTCTTATATAAGCTCTGATCATTTTGGAATAATTATCAAAAGGATTTGTTTGATTTTGTTCATATTTGAAAGGAGAAAATGAAGTTTATTGACACTTGTCAAGTAAAAGAACACAAAGACCAATATTTTTAAAGTGATCAGAGGCTTATGAACTCAAAAGAATGTCAAGAGCAAAGCAAGGAAGTGAACAGAAACATGCAAACCAAGGGATGGCTTGAGCGCCCAACCTGACCTTGGGCGCTCAAGGTGTCTCTTGGACAGGTTACTGTTTTATTTATTTTGTTCTTTTTAGTTATTATCGTGTTGTTTTATTTCATTCCAGAAGAGTGTGCGTGTGTTGTTTAGTGTCTATACCAGTCTATCTTACTTCTCTTAAGTTCTCATCTCACATTTTCCTTTATTTTTCATGAATAATCAAAGAAACAAAATCAATAAATTTGTTTATTATTCATGAATCATGCCTCTTAGATCTTGTTTGTTGTTGAAAATCATTTTTCAAAAGATGTTTGGTAAAGAGGTTGTGAATACATGAATAATGAAACAAAGGGAGATTGATTGAAAGTGAGAGCCAATGACTGGCTTGGGCGCCCAACCTCACCTTGGGCGCCCAACCTGGTTCCTGAACAGTTCATACAGTTTGTTCATTTAATTACTATCATCATCTTGTCTCAAGTGTGTGTGTGTGAGTTCATACCATAGTGTCATTAATCTGTTACCAGTTTCTCTCATCTCTCAACTTAAATCCAATCCAATTTTTAGATTCTTCTTGAAAGATAAATGAATGATAATCCATGTTTTGATTAAAATCACTCTTGGATACTTTGTTCTGGGTTTATGGTTTGAAAAGTTAGTTTTTAATAAGTTCTTGATTGAAGTAAAGCATTCTTGAAACCAGGAGGTAAAAGCAAAACTGATGAGTTTGAGAGACGTTGTGCGCTCAAGGTCACCTTAAGCGCTCAACCTCAATTCTGTTGACAGATTGATATTTAGTTGTTGCATAAATTCTTTTGGTTATTTAATCACGTTATCATCACCTTCTGATCATATTTCATTATGTCAAGTTGTTAGTATTGCTTATTTCAAAATATTTGCATATTATCATCATCATTTTACTTGTAATAATTCAGGTATTCGAGCATCTTTGTCTTACGTTTTGTCTTGCATACGTGCTCTCATTTTGTTTATGTGTTCAAAACCAAGTTCTAAACGTTTTACATTGCCCATAAGTTATTTAGTAGAGACCGGTTCACGGACCGAGTGAGGGGGGTGCATTAAAACCCTTCCCCTCTCGTAACCAAACCCCCGAGCCCGGAAATAAATAGGTTTTCGCATGACCGGTAAAACCATTTTTCAAAACCATTGGGTATAATGAGTCACTCTTTTTGGTTTCTCGGGTTCATTCCTAAAACCCGGGTGGCGACTCCAAAATCATTTTCAAAACCCAAATCAAATCGAATCAGGGAGCCGCGCTATCTTGTGGGCGGCCGCCCGACGGGTGTCCACAGTCTTCCTAAAAAAACCCACCAAAACAAAGGCCAAAAAAAATGGAGTGTAAAGGGTAAAGGTTCAAGCTTATTAGCGAAATGAAATGAAATGAAACGCCCGGGGAGGAGGGAAGGAGGCGGCACCTCCCCCCAGGCAGGGAACCAGACGGCTGAGATCTAGAGAGAGGGGAGAGGGGTGTTTTTTTCTTTTTCCGGTGACAACACCCTTACACCAGGTCTAAAACCATCACCAATTTAGGGGATAAATTTTAACTTCTTAAAAAGCTTGATTTCCCGTAGAGGACACTTAAATTGGGACGGAGGGAGTATAACACCTTAAGGTAAATCGATGGAGGACTCTTGCTTCATTTTTTTAGAAGTAAAACGTTGTTAGATTAGGACGCAAGTTTCAACATCAAGTGGAAAGAAGATGTCAATTACGATTATTCATGTACTCTTTTATGATTAACCATGAATTTATTATCAGTTATTAGTGTTTATTTTGCTTTTGAAGTTGGACTTAGAGAGTACGAAACTGAATAGCACTAGGGTTCCTAGTTGGTTTTATACTCAATTCTACAAAAAGGGTTCTATTCCAAACAAAATTGCATTAGGAACTTTCGTGCACAACTGTGATGTATGTGTATTTGTATGAAGGTTTGTCAGGTATGTGGATTCTGTATGAAGTTTTATTTTTTGGAACCAATAAGATCACTAAGCCTCATATACTCTATTGATAATCGTGCCAATTATCCGTTAATTACTTGCCAAATTATTAACGTTTATATGTCTGTTAGTGTTTGTATGTTGGGCCATATTACAGGTCTAAGAACTGGCCAGTAAACTGCCAGTTTATTATTCGTTGCACGTTCTGTAGCTGGAACAAATATTTGCTAATATGGACCAAATTGGCTCATTAAGTTTCGAAACTAGCAGATCTAGGGTTCAGAATGGTGAGTTTGAGCAGATCATTGGTTTTTTTTTTTTTTTTGGATCGGCAAAAGGGAAATTTTATTAACCATTGGAAACCAATTACAATGATTAAAAGGAACCAAGCAAAGGCGAAAAACATAACGGACATCCCAACTAGGTTGGCACCCCCGAACATGAATCAACACCAAGCAAGGACCAAAAGGGAAATAACCAAAGTTAGCAAGGAGCCAACTAAACAACAACAAGATTACAGATTACACATAAAACAAAAGCAAGAACCAGATTATGACTACACGCTTCAACTTCCACGACATAACACCCAATCCTGCTTCCAAACTTCCAAAAATAGCAACAGAACCCCATACCATACTATGAGCCCGACTTGACAAATGCTTCCAGATACTAGCATCACTAGGAAATCCATTCAGATACCTTCTTAAGCTAGAATCAAATACTGCACCGAGATCAGATACTACACCGAAATAGAACTAACTTCCATTCTAAACTACCATCAGTCAAAATTTCAACAGCAGCTGTGCATAAACCAAGAATACTTAGCCTTAGGAGCAACCTGAAAATGGACACACCAACTACCAATACCAATCAAATACTTCCCATTCCGGATTGATAATCCCATTTATTCAAAAGCTTCCAGAACAACAGGAACTCTAGAGTTTCCAACCAATCATCAACACATAACCAGAAGTGAGCTCATATTGCAGCTAAAGGATTAATGACACAACAAATAGACAAGCTACTGCGCCAATGAATGACCCATCTCCCAGACATCACCAACCATCATTCAGAAATTCAATACTTTTTGGACCTTCAATCTTCTAATCCCATCTAGACAACTTCTGAAATCATCCACAGAATACTCATTCAATTATAAGCAAATTTAGACCAGATTGCAATAGTGGATTTCATTTTTTCAACCAGATCCCCAACCTCTACCACTATGATTTTGAACATAGATTGATTCCTTTCAAGCCATAATAACCACAACACAGCATAAAATCTAATATCCCACCCATTGGTTACCACTCCATAACATGATTAGAGGCCATACCTGCCACGCAATTCTGCATTGGAGAAGAAGGTGAACAGCAGATTCCAATTGAAGCTGACAGAAAAGGGTAAGATCCCATTAGACCATCCACTTGCTGGAACAAATTTTGCTTCGAAAGTTCACTACCCGTTGCTAACCTGACTTGTAAAGCTTGCCAAGTTAAAATTTCTACCTTAAAAGGACATATATTCTTCCAAATAAGCAAGCATTTAACCCCAATTGGAATTAACGCACCAAAAGCCAACTCCCATTTTCCATAGCACGACTTGACTGAAAAATTGCTAGATGATCACAATTCCCTCCCTAATGCTTCAAGACATCGTTGCTGGAAGAATACGTTTGTTCAGAATCTCCCCATCTCTTTGTGCCATCCTCTTGATTACCATTTCATCACTTTCATGATGGACTACCCCCAATCTTTTGCTGATGTTTACTACAATATTTTCAAATCCTTTGATAATGGCTAAGTTTCTTCTCTGAATGTCTTCAAAGTTGATAGAGTCTGAGTGATCACCACTTGTTGCTCTAACTTCATCACCTTGACAATCATCCTCTAAAGTACCAAGTATGTCTCTAATATCCTTTCTTATTTTAGCCCTTTTTTCTCTTGCAGATTGAACATTTGGAACTTTCACATATGATTTGGACCCACATATCAATTAGCCCTTTTTTCTCTTGCAGATCATTGTTTCAATGTTAACTTTGAACGTTGTTTACTTTTGCAGTGGATCTGGTTCGTTTATTCAGAGGAATGAGGTTTGGATTTCGACGATTGTATGTGGAGAGGGTAAAACCCACACTCCCTCTTTAGTGCCATAGCTCGGCCCAACAGCATGGATGTGTCCTACAGGGGAACCGAGCTAGAGAGGCCACGAATAGGACCAGGCGCGCAATACGCATTCAACCATGGCACCACGGTGAGGTGTAGAGTCAGGACTGAGCTATGAACAGCTCGACCCTGGGGTGTACAGACCAGCAACAATACAGCCGTCCTATGCGGCAGCACGGCTACGCCGCTATTGAGCTAACAGAACAGCAAGGCGTTCTGGAATAATCTAGAATATTCCCTTATGTGATAAGGGGTGTATCCCACAGATTAAGGGAATGACGTGAGCATTCCATATCGGATAAGGAATGAAGAATCCTAATAAGAGTCAGATTGTGTGTACATATAGGAACAAGCCCTTCATGGTAGAAGTATTACGCTTTATGGAGACCAGTGCAATGGCACGATAGTACCTAATAGGACTGATCCTATTAGGAAAGGTTTCCTAACGTGATAAGGAAACTAGAGCAACGAGGACCCTTGATCAACAAGCTAACCTATACCGATAAATACAAGCATTATACCCACAAAAAGAGGTATGCTGTAACTCATTGTTATACGCATTGTTCTTGGCTTGATTAGTATCTCCATACTAACTTAAGCATCGGAGGGCCTTTGCCAACAAGGGCAAAGGTGTTCTAACCTTACTTTGTTTTGCAGATCTAGAGGCTACAAGACACGTAAATTCCACCCTCTACAGTATGGTTAACAGTTTTCACATGTTTTTGTTATTATAATATGCTATAATTAACAGGGAATGTGTTTTGTGATGATTGGATTGTGAGAGGAGGGATCAATTAGAGTAGGGTGAAGATGAGTGAGGGTCAACAGTTTAAGCTTGGGACCATTGGGGGCTGAGTTTTACTGGTTTACGAGTCAAGTATCATTGGGAAAAGGTATAGCGTAGCTATAGCAAACACACTATGTGCATGGCTGGTATCAAGGGTTATTTTTTTAAGTTGAAGTTTGTAGCAAGCACACTCTATACAAAGTCACTCTACAAGTGTTTATTTTAAGCTGACTCATTTTTCTGGCAACCCCAACTGGAGACCTGCAAAACAAGTGTTTATTTTAAGCTGACTCATTTTCCTAGCAAACCCAACTAGAGACCTGCAAAACAAGGTGTATGGACCGGTGTGTTTCCGGTCAACACCCCTCCGATGCCTAAGTTAGTAAAGGAAGAGAGAGTTTAAGTATGGACAAAGTGTTGGGTTGATTGTGTGTACCTTTTACTGATTGAGTATACTGTATTTATAGACACTTTGAGATGAAGCATTTGAATGTTTGGTATAATTGACCAGAAACCACTGGATGAGATTATCCCAGAGGAAGTTATCGACCATTGAGGCTTGATTTGAATTTGCATTCTTCTTATCACGATAATGGACTGTTTGGATGTAACAAACTCTCCATAAATCAAATATCCACTAAGGGTTTGTTGGGTATATTCCTTCCGGATTCCATGGGAATCAATTATAACAGCTTGCCTTGACTGCTCAGGAAGTGTTTGGTCTGCTCTGTCGGCCTGTGTTCGGGGCACTTGAACAAGAGTGACTTTTGCTTAGCAGAACTTGGAGATGAATCAGCTCATAGTGAACAGGAACTTATTGTTGAGGCAAAGATTCTTACAATTATAGAGGTGTTATTTTGTACCACTGTGACCTTTTCAATACTTGATCATTCCAAGCAGATCAAAACAAAACGGATCATGTTCCTGCTAGGTGCCAGTTTTGGACCTATCACTACAATCACAAGAGTAAAGCTAAACTTAGTTAACAACCTTTTTTTTATCAGCAAAAGAGAATATATTGAGTATAGAAGAAGAGTAATTGGAAAGAGCTAAAGGATAGGCCGCAAGAAATATAGCAAAAAAGTCCAAACATTTAGAGGAAAAGGCCAAAAAATAAGGCCAAGATTTAGTACATGTGGACAACCAAAATGAAATAAAAACTCGACATTCAACTAGTATCTTAACACGTTAACGATTGCACATGACATGTTTGACGTGGATTGGCAGCAAACTTGCAAAGCTATATCACAGAATGAAGAAGAGCAGTAGCGACAACATACAATGCAAATGTATCCAATGCTTAACTTAAAATAGATTCAATAGCAATGGCTGAGCAAACTAGCATATGCAACATATGACCCAAATTCTGAACCAAACCATTAACCTAATTTCATCACTTAGCAACATCACCGCCAAGGGAAATTAGAAGTATCAGACAAGACACGTGCATGTCTGACACGAATATGACATCGTACTCTGTATACACATGTTAGACACACCTAAATAGGTGTCTAATTCAATATTTTGTATAATGAAAGTGGAAAGAGCTTAATAAAAGTGTCCACATAAGCATGCAGAAGAGATCCAACAATCGAAATCTATGAATCTTGCTCCATTAGGACTGTATGCCATTGAATATTTCATAGAGTACCCATTTTGAAACAATTTGACAGTCATGAAGTAGGTGAAGTCCTCATAAAGTTCATATATAAGGTTTGATATAACCTAAAGGGCTTATAGGGCTCACTATAACTCCACCATCGGTGACTTAATGCTACGAAATGAAATTTTGTCACAATAAGTGAATATATTGTGACAATTTATTGAGAGGAAATTTTTTTCGTAGCAAGAGCTAGAATTTGTTGTAGTGTACCTCGAGGCTCGTTTCTTAAATTAAACAGAGACAAGTGACAGAGGAAAGACCCGAGAGTAACCACCGTAATCAAAACTTCATAGAAGTTATAGCTAGGTTAGCAATTCATCGCCCTTTTAAGCAGTAGCTTTAATCAACTTTCACCGACATTTCTAAACGATCTATGAGTTCCTGCCAGAGTTTTTCCTCGTTTCCGTCTACAATGCTGACCGATCTCGCAATTCCTATCGCTGTTCTGCTTGCTTTTCGCTGACGATCCTGACGATCTCTCAAATCCTACTTCTGCTGCTAACATTTTCGAGCGATCTCCTATTTCTTGCCCATTTTCGCCGGCAATTATATAAAATCTTTATATTCTGTAGCCGGAGTTCTGCCAGACCTGCAGATTTCTTATGTATTTGCTCTTTTACCCAGACCTACAACTTGGAGTCTGTCAGTCAATTGAAGTTTCTTTAAATTCCTGCATAGTTTGTAGGTATATCTTGGCACTTGTAGCTTAGCTGACTTCGTGTCTAGCAGATAAGGACAAATCGATACTCTATTTGATTCGAAATAGAAAATCAACTTCGAGAAATAAACTGTCTAACTTTGAAAACCTTGTCAATCGAGAGATGTTTTAAAATCAATACACCACCAGAACTACGTCCGACCTCAAGATAGTGCTTTGGCGATTATTTAGTAAGGGTGAACCCATATTGATGTGACATATATGTAGGGGAGATTAAATAGTATTTGGTTTGGAAGATTTTGGTAATAAGGGGGATAAAATAATATTTGATTTGTTTTGTAGTTGAGATGGGAATAAGGATAAATTAGAGGGGTCGGGGTGAATTGAAGGAGATGAGTGGAGGTTATAAATAGGGGGTATCAAATTATAACAGGGTCGGGACTGTTATATATTATTTAGTACTCCTCCAAGGATATTCAGTACTGGTATTAATTCAGAAGGGGTATTACACATCCCTTCGCAAAAAGTTCCCAAACCAAGTATTAACATATGAGATCAGGATATTACTCATACCCCTTCCTCCTCCCCGAGCCAATCAGGCACCAAGGTTACTATTCCCGCGGATGCTTTTTCTACACAATACTGATTTTCCTCATCACATGACACACACACTTAGACTTTTTGGAAATTATAAATGGAGAAATGTACCAGTCGTCGCATTATCCGATTATCGCTTTCTATTCAGATAACGTGGTAAAAAATCAAAGTGTTCATGTTTTATGGTTTTTGAAGTTATTTATGCTTTTGACCGCATAAATGCATTTGGTTATTCACCCATTCTCTTTTGATCGCATTCTTCCTAAATTTATTTTGGTATTTTAATCTTCCCACAGCTGCGAAAATAGCCACAATTCTTATTTTGGTATTTTTTCCTTCTTTTTTGAAGTTCTTTTAAGAACTAACGATTCACCTCGACTAGCGTAGTCTAAAAAATAAAAAAGTACGACCAAAGGAAAAAAAGAAGTCAAAAAAAGACGAAAAAAATATTACTCAACTGGTATTTTTAACTTTAGTGTCGTACTATCTGAATTTTTCTCCAAATTTTTATACTATTTTGGTTCCTCCAATCGATATGAATAATTAATCTAAAAAATTATCACCACTTACTGTTCCTGGTTTTGACCATTTGGAGGTACGGTAAATTGGGAGGAAATGGAAGGGTAATTTGGGGAGGAATGCGGAGGAAAGGTTTTGTGCTACAGAAGAAAGGAAAAAGGAATATGCGAGAAAAGGAAATACTTTCCAAAAATGTCGAATCCAAGAGTACAAGAAAGGGCCAACCCATTTACCCTTTTTTGTTCTTCCGGCAACCAATGGCGTACCTCGTATTCATTACCTCTGGTGTCTTGTACCTCACTCTCACTCTCACTCTCCCTCATGGCGCGTTGACTACTCTACATGCTGCAATTTGCAATTTGTACAATCCAAACCCAAGAGCAATGGGTCTTATTTTCGATCGAGTAAAATATACTCTCTCCGTCACAATTTTTTAAGTTATAGTTACTCTTTCCGCCCCTTGTATAGTGTTTAACTTTCTATTTTGGGTTACCTCTTAATAAGTATGTGTTTTGAAAAGTTAGTGGGTACATTTCTTATTTTACCCTTAAAAGTAGATTTCTTTTTGAAAAGTTAGTGGATATTATTGTACTGATAAATGTACGTAGTAGAAAGTAGATGTAAAAGTTGTAAAAGTTAATGTGAAAAAAAATAAGTAGGAATTATGAGGCAACACACTTAAAAATGAACAAAGGGAGTAATACTTTTTGTAGTTTCAAAATATTTGTCTCATTTCTAACCAAATGAGCAATACTGTAAGGACCCGTAAATTCATAATACTTTTCCCGAATAACATTGGGTAAATGTGAGGAAATGAAATTTGATTAAAATGGGCCAATGTGGAGTCATTACGTTACACATGGGTGTATTTAAAATGCATTAGAAACATGAGTGGTGCAAGTGTAATGTGTGTGTATATACATGTGTGTATAGCCAAACAAAACACACAAAAAAATCAGTCTCTCATTCTCTCTAGGTGCCGGCTCTCTCTCTCTCTTCCCCTCTCAAAATTCCTCCATTAACACACCTCAAGGCTCAACCAAAATCAAATTCCTTCAAGGTTCTACCATAAAATCTTCTTCTCTACGTGATTTCAAGCTTGGGTTGCGTTGGTTTCGCCTTGGAAGAGGGTATTTCGGGTTTGGAAGCTCAAGGTCTAGGGTTTTGCTTTCTCAACTCATTTGGAGCAAAAATCTTGAGGTAGAGAAACAATTACTACCTCTTCTAGTTGTATACTTATGATTTTGTGTATATATCTTGTTCTTGACTTCAAATTCATTGAAAATCATGTTTTTTCTCCTCTAAGTGGGTTTTCACAACTTTGATTCTTTGATCTACGAAATTGGTTGTTGATTGATGAAATTGGTAGTTGATTTGCCTTTCCTCCATGCCTATTTGTTGTTTAGAATCATCATTTTTGAGTTTGGACTATCAAAATTGAGTTATGGGTTGAAATCTCGTAATTTGGAGAAAAATCGTCAAATCTGGGTTTTCCCGACTGGTTGGGCAAAAACCACCAACTGGTTGGGGTTTTCTAAAAGTTGGTCCAGTCTGTGCCTTGGCCCAACTGGTTGGGCAAAAACATCCAACCGGTTGGGAAATGCTAAAAAGTGGTATTTTCATTCTTGATCCTTCCATGGTTATCCGATGATCTATACGTCCTTCTAGCATTTCCTAATACTACTTTGTTGACGTGTGACTTTGTGGGTGTGAGGCTGATATCTTCTATCGGTTGTAGTTGACTTTATGGCGGCACGGGAAAATGTTATAATTCGTGATTATGCTCTTACGTACGTTGGGTGATTTGTTTGTGGCACTATCATTACATTTACGAACGTTTATTGAAATGAGTAATTAAAGTGAATGACACGGGGCCCGAAAGGGTAAGTCCGGTTGGCACGGGGCCCGAAATGGTATGTCCAGATGGCACGAAGCCCGAAAGGGTATGTCCGGATGGCACGGGGTTCGAAAGGATATGCCTGGATGGCACGGAACCCGAAAGGGTTTGTCCGGATGGCATGGGGTCCGAAAGGATATGCCCGGATTAAATTAAATGAAGTTAATGAATGACAAACGTGGCCTGTGAAACACGGTTTATTATTATTACCAGCATAGCTGGCCATGGGTGGACGGAGCCTACGAAATCCGGCAGGGGTGAACGGAGCCCACGAAATCCATCAGAGGGATTTATTCCCTATTAAATGAATGGTTGATTTTATGAAAAAGTTGGAAATGGAAATGTTTTGAGGTGCAAATGGCATTTTGGCAAACAATGGACACTTGGACACGAATTTGGACACATGTGATATTTGTTGGCGATTTAGACTTACTAAACGGATTTTCAAGTTTTATTTGGGTACTTTGGAATTGTTTTGGACATTTGGATACGTTAGGGACACATGGATCCATACCATGGACACTTGGTTACTATATGGACACGTATCGCTTGTTTTAGCTCACATTATTATCCTTTGATCATTTCCTTCATGACAACCCACATCATGTGCACTTATCATATTCATACACCTAGCGGTTGTAGTATGGTTTTCCCTACTGGGCTAGTGAGCTCACCCTATCATTTTCAGGTACACGACGTGGAGCATGAAATTGGATGCTTGTGGAGTGATGCATTACACGGAGTTGGTGCATGCATGAAGTTACTTTTCCATCTTAAATTTAGTACTTTTGGTTGATGGTAATGTAATTTCTAACTATTCAATCTTTCGACAATTCGGACTTATGTAATAACTTTAAAACTTAGGTTTGGGTATTTATGTATTCGGGTACGATGTATTCGGGTATTTATGTTGTGGAAGTTTGACTTGGAATTTTCAACGGAAAATTATTGACTTTTGAGTTGTGCCATGTGGACGTTTGTGGAATTTAGTTTGTTAAAAAGCAGGGCGTGACAAATACTTGATGAACTACCACTTTTATTCTTTCATTTTTGAATTAGTACTAGCCAAAATAAGAAAAGACTCTTGAAAGTACTTTGTAATGATTGAAAGGTAAAATGAGAAAATCAAGTGATAAAAGATGAAATGATATACCCTCCAAAGGGGGAGAAAAACTTGGGTGCAAATATGGTACGGTTGACATGGTGCCCAAGCATCAATCTCTACCGTCTAAAAGTGTTTTGGACGGCCCAGATTTCTCTCTCCCTCTATCCTCTCTCTCTCTCTCTCTCTTTCTCCTCTTCTCACTCCTTTTTTCTCCCTAAAATTCGGCCAAGATGCACGTTGGGTACCGCCACGTGGTACCTAGCTGGCACCCAAGTTCTTCTCCCAAAGGGGAGTAAAACATTATGAAGATCGAATCTCCAAAGGGGACCAAAAGATGGGATCCGGGGACTCTGTTGTTCCTTAGGGATGGCAGGGCCTGCCGACCGATCTTGCCAGTCCAAATGTGTTTTGGTCGGCCCAGATTTTATAGAAGTTAAAATACCCAAAATTCCTCAAATCTGAGTTGTCCAAAACATATTTGACGGTTGAGATCGGGTCGACAGGTCCTACCATCTGTAGACACCCCAATTTTGAACCCGAAATGCACGCAAGCATTCCCAATGATGAAAAGACCAATTTGGACTACCTTGAGGACTTGAACGAGGCTTGAAATTGTCAAAACCCTCAGGCCCTGTTTGGCTGGGGTAAAAGGGCTCCCCCATAAGCTTTCACCCCCAAAAAGGGTGGGTCCCATCCTTTTCCCACCGATTGGCAAAACAAAAACGCTCCCTTCTAACTTTTCTCCCCCTCTTCGTTTTCACGCGTTAGGGTTGTTATCCCTGATAACTTTCAGGCACCTCTGGGGCGACCCAAAAGTTATCCGGCTCAAGAGGGCTGCGATTTTGACGATCTTGACCCTCCTTATCCCCCTTTACCGACCCTCACACCACCATCTCTGTTGCTATTTTGTGATATCGAACAGAGAAGAAACGTGTGCGATTTGGGGGTGATTAAGTTGCGATTTGAACCAGATCTCGATTCAACACCAGGTATGTATGATTTCAACCAAGATTAATGGTTTTGGGTACTGATTTGTTCGATCTACGTTGAAACTGTTGGATTTTTTCGATTTAGGGTTTCTTTACTGCCTATTTTTGGTCGAACTCTATGTTTGGATTTATGATTTGTGGTTTGTGTACTACAAATTAGGGCTACATATTATGAGTTAGTTTTCTGGATTTCTTAGGGTTTGTGTTATGTTTTATGACTGTAATTTTTAGGGTTTGTATTATTCCAAAAGACATGCTAATTGATTCAGTATTTGCGTGATTAAATGTGGTTAAATCTGATCTTAAATAACCCTGTGATATGAAAAAGTTTGTGATTATGTTTTTTTGGATAAGAATGATTCAACTAAAATGGTAGTCAGGGGTGCGTGTGTGTGACTTTGATAAATGAAACCCCCTAAAAACTGGTGTGTGTGTGTGGGAAGGAAGAAAAAACCAGTACAACTTACTAACTTGTTACACTTTGACCCGAAGAGAACCCTAACAAAATGTAGGTTAATCATGTCTTTGATGTCGTACTCATGAAACCCTTTGTAGCCTTTTAGGATGGCAAGACTGAACAGAAAACAAAGGAAAAGAGAAGAGCATGAGGCAGTCATTGCAATAACCACCTTGATTCATGCTACAATGGGTTTGTTTCGACTGTACTTGTTCGTCCGATCCGTGGCACATTATCCTCGTCCCGACTCATCCCAGAATCTTGACTTTTACCAGACCCAAATAAATGCAGTCAATAGGCTAGTCAACGGTAATGAGGTGGACTGCCACGAGCAGTTGAGGGTAAATCGGCGTACATTTTTTAGATTGTGATGTTTAGTCCGAAGTGTTGGGTTAGGGGACTCGCGCTTTGTGTGTCTTGAGGAGAGGGTAGCTATTTTCTTGTGGATCCTCGCACACCATACAAAGCAAAGGCGTACAAAACTGCAGTTTTGGAGATCGACTGAAACGATAAGCAGGCATTTCAATGCTGTACTCCAAGCTATTTTGCGCCTTCATAGAATGCTCCTAGTAACTCCCGATCCTGTACCTGCAGACTACCATGACAATAGATGGAGTTGGTTTCAGGTAACTTGCTTTAAAATTGCATCTAGTGATTCCATTTTGTTTCCTCAACTCCAGCCTCTGTATTAACTTGCAATAACCCAATCTCAAATTGGCGTAGAATTGTCTTGGTGCTTTGGACGGGACCTTTGTGCCAGTTAACCCGCCGACAGCTGACAGGCCACGATATAGGTCGAGGAAGGGTGAGCTTGCCACAAATGTTTTAGGTGTTTGCACTCGAGACCTACAATTTGTGTTTGTCTTGTCTGGTTGGGAAGGGTCAGCCACTGACTCTAGAATCCTCAGAGACGCTATCGCAAGACCCAATGGTTTGAAAGTCCCTCGTGGTATGTTCCAATTTCTAAGTTGATGTGTCATTTGAATCCAACACATTTATGACCCCTCCCATATTATTCTTTGAATGTCGTAACTCCCCTTGGTTACAAGACATTACTACCTCGTGGATGGCGGATACACAAATGGGGAGGCATTCCTAGCACCGTACCGTGGCCAACGATATCACCTTAACATTTGGAGGCAAGGTCACATGCCGGCTACCAAAGAGGAGTACTTCAACATGAAACACTCCGCTGCTAGGAATGTCATTGAAAGAAGCTTTGGTGTCTTGAAAATGCGATTTGCAATATTGAGGTCTCCCTCATATTACCCCATCCGGACTCAAACCCGTATTGTTACAGCATGTTGCCTTCTCCATAACCTCATTAAAAGAGAGATGCCTAATGATCCCGTTGAGTTGGAGTACACGCGATGGGAACAAGACAACCTCCACAATGTTGAGGTAGATGATGATCGCGTTACTACCATAGACACTTCCAATGAATGGACTGCCGAGAGGGATGCATTGGCAACTACCATGTACAACCATTGGCTAGCAAATGGTGGGGGACAAGAGGTTTACCCACCATGATTGAGGGATTTTTGTTGAAGAATTTGTATTATGAACTTGTTGTTAGGTATTTTTACTAAGTGTTTGAAGAACTTGTAATGTATACATTATAATTCGAATGGTGTTGGAATTTGAACTACTTGTTATGATTGTAAAAGATTCTAATTCTAAGTATTCATGAGGTTTTGTATAATATTATCCGTGTACTTTTTATATTCGTTGGCCAACTTAAATGCATTTTCAGCTATGGATACCCAAGAAGGCACCAAACAAGCCAAAGTGTCTAAGAAAAAGACAACAAGGACCCGTAGGATGTGGAGGAAAGTGGAGGATGCACTCATTAAAGTGATGGTGGGTGAAATCTCCGACAAGTGGAGTGCTGAAAATGGCTTCAAACCCGGTTTCTTCACGTTGATTGAGAAGGAATTGGAGAAGTTGTTGCCGGAAAGCCAACTTAAGGCCTCCCCCCACATCGACTCGAAGGTGAAGTATTGGAGACAAACCTACCACAAAGTATATGACGTCTTACAACTTAGTGGGTTTGCTTGGGATGATGTCAACAAACGCGTAAATGTGGAAGAAAGCGTTTGGAATGAGTATGAAAAGGTAGGTCACTAAACTTTAATTGAAATGTTAAGGCTTGTGTTACCGTTCTAAACTTTAAATATTTGTGTAGGCCTATCCTCAAAAGGCAAAAGAGATAGACGGGAAGCGTTTCTCGTACTATGAAGATTGGACTATTGTGTTTGGAAAGGATAGGGCAACCGGGGCGTTGGCGGAGGATCCAACACAAATGGAGCAAGAGATTCCCCCGACTCAATTAGAAGAAGAAATTGGTGTAGTGGAGGATCTTACGGGAGAAGGCTTTGGAGGAGATTTCTACCAACCCTTGTTCGATGATGACCAATTCTTGAATTCTCCATATGCGAGCATGACCTCCACACCTACGGGCTACAAGCCCCCCCCCGTGTCCACAGCTTTTAGCTCCGCACCTTCGGGCTCCACTCCCCACACGTCCACACCTTTTAGCTCCGCACCTACGGGCTCCACTCTCCGCACGTCCACACCTTTGGGCACCACACCCACACCTCCACCCCCAGTACGTCGTATGGCAATCCCAATGGCCACCACTCCTCTGGCTAATGCCGGAGCTAAAAAGGGGAAGAAGAGGACAAGAATGGGTGAGGACGAGGAATCCCGTGAGTCCATGAACAATTTCTGCAAGGAGAGCTTGGGCTTTATGGATAAAGTGGCCAATGCAATGGGGTATGAGAAAGAGGCAGCCGCTCGCCATGCGATGATTCCGGCGGAGTTAGAAAAACTTGACCTTACGTTGGGTCAAGAATTTAGGGTGGCCGCCATTATTGGCGAGAAGGATGAGAGGGTTTTGCAATTCTTAAACACACGTGATGAAAAGAAGCAAGCTTGGGTTGAGGCCGTCCTACGTGGTGAAGTCTATGGTCCCGTTTAGGGAATAGTGGGAGAAATTGAGAATTTTTTGAATGGCTAACATATCATGACAATTTCATTTAGCCTTTGTATTTGGTGTTTGTAATCCATACTTTAAGTAACCTAGTTAGGTGAATGGCATACAACGTGTAAATGCCTTTTTGATGGAAACGTACATTTGTTTCCTTGTATGGCAGGTTATGAAAGTACCATCAATGTGGTACTCTTGTAGATTTTTGTAAAGGGCAATGATGTTTCGTATGTAGATGGTATGAAGGCTTGTTACCTTGGCGGGGCAATCTTTATTGCAGCCATTGTGTACCCTTATGATTCATGAACTATTTCTGAGCCCTTTTGGTGCACCAATGCAACTACTACTGTGTGTATGTTGGCTGCAAATGCAGTGTGTGTGAGTGTGTGGCTGCAGGTGTGTGTGTGTGGCTGCAAATACAAGTGCAGGTGTGTGGAGTGCAAGTGTGTGTGTGTGGCTGCAAATGCAGTGTGTGTGGCTGCAAATACAAGTGCAGGTGTGTGTGATGAATTTGAATTTGAATTTGAAATACCTGAGCAATGATGATTGATTTTAGTCTTACTTTGAGTTCTATGAAGGTGTTACCTTGGCGGGGCAATCCTTTTTGCAACCATGTGAGTACCCGTATGTTTCTTTTAATCAAGTCTGAGCCCATTTGTTTATTACCTCTGAATTTGGTGAATCTGGGCTGCAAATGCAACCTGTTAGTGTATTCTGAGCAGTTTAATTTGCTGAATCTGGGTGTAGTTGCTACACCTGCACTCCACCCACACACACACACACCTGCACTTACTTTGGGATTTTCTGAGTTTGAATGGCATTTGGTATACATTGAGTTTGAATGGCATTTGGTATACTTTGGGAGTGTAAGTGTGAGTGAGGTGTGTGTGTGTTTGTGGAGTGCAGGTGTGAGTGCTGGGGTGTGTGTGTGTGGAGTGCAGGTGTGTAGGTGCGAGTGTTGGTGTGTGTGTGTGTGTGTGTGTGGAGTGAAAGGAGGTTTGAGTGCAGGTCTGTGGACCGGAAAACTACAAAATGCAAGAACCCATGTGTGTGTGTGCATTTCTGATAGTGGCAGGTGCTATTTGTGTTAAAATTTGAGGGAAATCTGAAGCGAATGATGATATACTGAATTCTGAGGCCAATGATGAATTCTGAGCAGTGCCATTTGTTTGTGTTGACTGAAATGTGCCTAAGGATTTTGTGCAAGTGTTTGCTACACTTGGCAGCTACGGGCATTTGGTACTGCCACTGTTGGGAGTTTGGTACCCTTCCTTGTTGTTAAAACTGCTGTCTGTTTTATGACTCAATGATGATGAATTTTTAGTACATATTATGGTACTGTGATGCAAGTTCTGAGTACCTTGGCGATGATGACTCCATTAATAACAAGAAACGAGAGTTACCTTGGCGGGGCAACCTTAGTTGCAGCCATGAGTAACCTATGGTGTGTCAATTTTTGTCTGAGCCATGTTGGTAGTTTAAATGGACGGTCAAAGTGTGTCCAATCTGACCCATGTTTTAAGTATTTCTTAATTTTAGGATGTGTCAATAATGTGTCAAGAACGTTGTATTTCCTTAATCCTTTTTGTTTGTTATTAGTAGTCATGGCAGGTAAGAAGTCCTACTATGTTGTGTGTGTCGGGAGGAGACCAGGAATATATGAAAGTTGGGCAACCTGTAGCAAACAAGTGAATGGATTCTCGGGTGCTATTTATGAAAAGCATGGTTCGTGGGAAGAGGCTAACTCCGCTTTCCGAGCATATTTAGAAACTGTTGATGCGAGGATACCAAATGTGGCTGAGCAATATTTGGAAGATCGCGCACCATTGCTTATCCCAATGGAAGCTGTCGGTAATGAGGAGGGAAGAAAAGTTGGTAACCAACCGTGTCTTAAATTGACTTGGTTCTTACTTGGTGCAACAATGGCAACTATAATACAATTTGTAGTGATTAAATTAGTTAGTTAGTTTTTATTAGCATGTTGAACTGATACAATGGTTGTAATTTTATATTTTGGAACATGTATGACGTGGCATGGGCCTACTACTGTGTGTTGGATTTTTTCTACAAATCTAACTTTTTGTATTAAAGAATGGTAAGTAGCATGTGAATGTAAAGTGATGGTAGGTGAGAAAGTGTGATTTTTGAATGTCAAGTACCCATATTTCAACGTTGAATGGCTAGTCTTGTAAATATATAAAGAGGACATCTCTAATTCAATCTCTCATGCTGCAACTTATATTACAAAACTAGTACTTTGCTTTCCATCATGTCCTTCCCACGCCGGACTTCGAGGCACATACGCCAGACTTGGAGCTCGGACGAGGAGCAGACTTTACTACAATGCCTTACAGGGCTTGTACAAATGGAAGTTTGGGTATCAAATCACGGGTTTCGTCCTGGCTACCTGCAAGTGTTAAAAGTTCAAATGGATGATTCTTACCCCGAACGTGGTTTCACAGAAAATGACATCGAACGTAAGATTAAGACATGGAAGTCTACTTATTCCATCATAGTTGATGAAATCCTTATGCAGGCAGGATTTTCTTGGGATGCAAATGAAAAAAAGGTTATTGCGGAGAACGAAGTGTGGACTAACTATATCCAAGTAAGTTATAACGTAGTTGGTTTTATTTTTTGCCAACTATTTGTAGTGCTTCTTGTAATTTTTTTCCCACTTTATGTAGGTTAATCAACGGGCCAAGAACATCAAGGACAAACAATTTCCCTTGTTCGAAGGATGGAGCTTTTGTTTTGAACGTCACTAGATCGAAATTTGGTGGAGTTTATTAA
>JAXBDA010004386.1:0-29221 GCA_036023075.1 Gaultheria prostrata | reverse complement strand
AATAAAGTAACATGCCATAATATTTTACCATTAAACACCCAAATTCCAACATAATCAAAGGAAATAACTAAATAATAAACTTTTTTTAATGTGTTTAACCCACACCAACGAGAAAACTTCAAAGGAAATTTTTTAAAAAAATAGGAACCAACAACATGATCCATAAGTAATATTATATTGAGCGGTTTGGATTCAGTTTGGGTTTGGGTATGGGTTTGGCCGAATACTTACTAAGACTAAACCCAAATCCAAACCCGCCGGATATCATGTTTCGAAAACCAAACACGCCCCATGGGTAGGAAAAAATAAAAAAAACCTCCCCGATAGGGTCGGTTTGGTTCGGGTATCCATTGGATTTGGGTGGAATTGCCATCCCTGACAGTGAGGAGAGATTAGTGAAGCTGGTAGGGTTAGACCCATAATTAATTCATTCGGAAGAGGATCTTCTCCTGTCAAAGTTGGCCTGTTTTTTGGGTTCTTTCTGGATTTGTTTTGACGATTCAAATATTTTACATTTTAGAGCTCGTCAACCACGTTGAAAATCATGTTGATTGGATACATTTTATATGATTTTGGAATACGTCTTGTGATAAATAAATGGGTCAAATGGGTTCTGATACACTGTTGTAATCTT
This sequence comes from Gaultheria prostrata, assembly GCA_036023075.1. NCBI lineage: Eukaryota > Viridiplantae > Streptophyta > Magnoliopsida > Ericales > Ericaceae > Gaultheria > Gaultheria prostrata. Next base: position 28,587 of record JAXBDA010004386.1, on the reverse strand, counting down.
GTTTCCGTTCTAAGGCAAATGTATTTTAAAATCATATCAAACGATATGCAATCAATTTGATTTTTGCCGCGACGTATTTTTTTAACAAGCTCTAAAATATTAAATATGGATGATTTGTTGGATCATCGTACAAGACTTTGCACCCTATCGTCATTGGTATACACAGAACCACTAGCGTCACTACTTCAACCAAGTCTCGATCTTTTGACATTTCTAGTACCTATTGAACACATTGCCGTCCGAACCCTATTACTTAATGTATTTATTTATTTTATTTTTTTATGACGGAAGAACAGTATTACAGCTAGGCCCTTTGAAGCCGACTGCGCAATCCAAACTTTCGGGGGAACTAGCGCAGTAACAATGTAACATACCACCAGTGACGGAACCAGGAATCGAAATCGGAGGGGGCCAAATTATGAAAGCAATCTTGATTTTGTAATTTTTTTCAAGACTAAATCCAATCATTCGAGTTTTATTGGTCAGTTTTGGTAAATTAAAAAATTAATTTCGACTATTGTTTTTATTATATCATTAGACAACCACTGTAATATTATAGCACAGTATCATTCACTATAATTCAGTGTTTTTGAAATGAAAATAGTTCTTACTTGTTACTCCCTCCGTCCCTTTTTAAGTGTGTTGCCTCGTAATTCCAACTTATTTTCTCTCATATTAACTTTTACAACTTTTACGTCTATTTTCCACTACTTACCCTTATCAATATAATAATACCCACTAACTTTACAAAAAGGAATCTACTTTTAAGGGCAAAATAGAAAATATATCCACTAACTTTTCAAAACACACATTTATTAAGGGACAACCCAAAATGGAAATGTCTACACTATAAAAGGGACGGAGGGAGTAATTATTTTTAAAATTTTATAATTATTTTTAAAATATCTATTAAAGATATAAAAAATATACTCCGAAATAGCTCCGCCCTTGCATACCGCCACAGCTCCCCACTTAAATCAGAGTACTCTCCCTGAAAGGAATCGAACCCTAGACCTTGAGGAGTAATTCACAAAGCCTGGTACACTACAAGAAAAATGGGTGTTCTCGGCGGTTTTTTCCCGGCGGGACTATTAATGCCGGAAAAAGCCACTTCGGCGGTTCAACAAATGCCGAAAAGTGCGGTTTTTAAAAAACCGCTGGCAAAAGTGGCATTCCTGGCGGTTTTTCTAATAATGCCGGTAAAAAAAAAAATTCAAAAATATGTTACGGTACATTATAAATATTTTTTTTTTGTCCAAGTGAAACAAAATGTGTGCTAGCTTAGTTGATAGCACGCGCGTGCGAGGGGCTTAAGGTCTTTCGAGTTTGAGTCTTGAGCCAAGCATTTCGATCAAATGCGTGCCACGTGGGCGCCACGCAAGACGCCGCGTGTAATCCTTTTATATACATGATTTAGCATTACCGGGGGTTTTAAAACCGCCGCCAATGGGCTGGACTTTTACCGGCAGTTTTAGTATTCCCGACAGTTGTGTGGACGGCGGTCGTGATTACCGCCGCTAATAGTCATTCCCGACGGTTTTGGGGCTTTTCCCAGGGTTTTTCTAATGCCGCTAATGTCTATTTTTCTTGTAGTGGCATCTGTCCGAACCACTGGGGCAACGCCTTGGTGTGTACCCTATTATTTTATTTACCAACGAATCTTATAACAATCAATCAAGCAAACTCAAAACTAGTTCCTCCAAAAACATGAGCTTCATTTCGTTTCTCGGTTCTGCACTTCCGCCGCTTCAGAATTCATTAGGCTTTTTTACATTTGCAAACCTGAAACTTAAAATGTAAGCAACTATTCTAGATCTCAGTAAGAGATTCCCAGCACGGATTGAAATTGTCGCCTTATAAATGCATTGTTGATTCGGACAAACTTTCATCACAAGGGCGCTATGGATGAGCGTCAACTCTGTTCCATCTTATTTGCTACGACATAATTGCAATAGGTGTTGTTTGAAAAATCAAATTTTATTGTTTCATCTTTGCTATGTAAGCCAGTAATTCAACTTATTAAGATTTGGAATTAGCTCGGGCACCACGTAAGCCGTGCCCGCTTGACACTGAAAAATTTCTCCCCAGCCACACCCCGACGTCCTCAACCCTTACCTGCCAACGCCATTTCCATTACATTATTAGACACTTCTTTGAAAAGATATTTATTTCCATACATTTTCTTTCTACCCACAAATTGGACACAAGAATAAACAGGAATCATTGATAATAGCACATGAAAAATGCCAATTGACTGTGAAGTAAATTTGATGTAAGTTTCTATCACGCTCAAAAGAGCCAAATGACTTATTTGTAACATTGTCACGCTCAAAAAGCTAAATGACTTTTATTCCCACAATTCAGACGTGCCAAATGACTTTTATTCCCACTATTCAGAACATTTTGATTCCCCTGACATCTTGTTTCTACAATAGTTTCTGAATCTTCTCGATGAACTCGAGCATGATCTCCAAGCCTTTCTCATCTGATAAGAAAAATAAAACCAAAGATGAATCAATAATCCTATGACCAGCATACTGAATATAAGACTGTAAATTTCACACGTAGTCAAATTTTATTAACAACGCAACAAAATGTATTTATTTTTCATTTTCAAACAGGTAACAGAAGATCACTTTCATTTTTTATTTTTTTCATAATTCCACTCTTTTTTGTCTCCTTGGATGTATAGTTCCCTTGCACATTACCTTTTCATGGGTACGTAAATATTTTTACTTATGAAATGATAAGATTATAAATTTACTAATAAGAAGATAAAAAAGGAGCGTATCTATAGGAAAACGGGACTCTGAAAAATACCAATTACCAAGCAAACCAAACCAAAATGAGCCTTATGTCCTAAATTAATTGGAGTCGGCTACATGAATCTTTTTCCTCCATTGAGCTCTGTCAAGTGTTGCTTGCTCACTTCGCTTTAGTAAACTCAAATCCTTGCGCACTACCGCATCTAATGTCAATTTGGGTCTTCCCCTCTCCGGATCGTTGCTACTCAAAGCTATCATATTTGCTCTCCTAACGACTGCATCCGCTGATCTACGATAGACATGCCTGAACCACTTAAGCCTATTTTCCCTCAACTCCTCTATAGGTACTACACCTACCATCTCGCGGACTGTGTCATTTCTAATCCTATCTCGTCTAATCTTACCATATATCCACCTCAACATACACTTAATACTTGCGATAAAAGCGAGATATTTTCAACAGTATATTACCTAATTTAGGTACCACATGACCTTCAGGGTGATGTTACACAAAAGGATCCACAAATGAATCCAGTAGTTGATCTGGCTTCCCACCGTCCTTCTCACCTAAGAAGTGGAGTGATGGGCATTGAGTAGGAGAGGAGAAGGTAATTTTTGCCAGATTTGATGAAGGAAACATAGACCCTCCAAACTTTGACCCTGCTATTACCGTTACAAACTTAATCTTAGGAACGCTGGTAAGAGCGACACCCTGCAATCAACATGTCAAATATCAAAACTGTGAAACCAATATGGCAAAAAATCAAGTGATAGACTATTGTAATGCAGTGGATTTTGGGAGTTTTTGTGTCTCTTATCGTTGCCTTCTATGTTTGGGAGGGTTGTGGGCAGGGGTGTCCCTTGTTAGTGTAGTCTTATTTGTCTTTTGTTTGGATAAAGTTGAAGATGGTGATTTCTTCTATATATGTGAAGATGATTGCTGGATAGTTTGTTCTGAGGTTTTGTTGTCAAGAAGCTGCTGCCTCTAAGGATGGATTTTGGTTCCTGCTTCAAATTTTCTACACTCATCTGTTTGGTAGGTTTAAGTCCTTTGCTGCTTAGAGTTTTGCTTTTCGGAGGTTCTATTTCTGTATGTATAGGGAAGTTGATGATGCTGTTCTTTTCGTGCTGATCTTACTTATTATTTGAGCTGTTGGGAATGCTTCTTGGAGTCTTCCGGTTTCGTCTCTTTAATTATCCAAGCAAGTGAAATGGGTTTGCTGGGGTCTTTTGTTGCTGCTGGTGCTGGGTTTATTCTCTGTTCAAGTTTGCTGGGCTTTTGGAGGAAGATCTTTGCTTTTCATGGAGGCTATTCAGTGATGGTTCTAATGTCTTTTGGAAGATCTTTTCTCTGCTGGAGTCTTATGAGGATATCCCATTGCTCAAATGGCATGTTTTGTTTCCTTTTATGTTATTTTCCCTTTCTTTCGCGCTCCTTCCAGCTTTTCGCTGGATAGGTTTGCTTTTGCCCTTTCCTGGCTCTGTGTTTGGGCGTAGCTTTTTTTATCTCGATGTACTCTTTATCGAGAGTTATATTTATTTATTTTTTCTTTTGCCGATCAAAAAATATAATCAAGTGATAAGCAACGTGTTGAATGTAAGAATTGATCATTAGTTACCATGTATAACTGTTTTTCATCTTTCGTTTAGTTTTGTTTGTATGTGTGGGTATAGCTTGAAATGTTGAGTTTTTACAGAGCTTGATTTATTTGTTATGGACTCCCATGATAAATTTGTTGGAAATTTTATAGAATTTCCAATGGGGTATTCGGAGGATCTCACCAGACAATTACAAGGACCCCTTCGGGTTCATCGAATCTAGATGATACGGAATTAATTGTGGTTGATTAATACCCACGTTTAATACTGAAAATTGTTGCATCAGTTTTTTATTTTTTTTATTTTCAGAAATTGAAATTTTAGAAGGGAACTTATATCGGCACTCCCCATTTTGATATTTGCACTCCTTTTTTTTCTTTTGTCTCTATTAGGTGAAATTACTAAACCACCCTTTTATTTTGAAAGCAAGAGAAATATGTAATTATAAAATACAAAAGTGATTTAGTAACTTCACCTAATGGAGACAAAATAGAGAGTGTTAATATCAATTCCTTTTTAGAATTCAATTCACATATTGGTTCCCCTATTGAATTCTCTTATTGATTATCGAATTTAATATTTTGGCTCATCCTTCAACTATATAAAGAACTACATAAAGGGAGTCTTTAGCATTTTTTCAACACACTTGAAAAATCCTTCATTGAAGCCACTTTAACCCTATTGAACTCTTTCATTGTTGTTCTTTTCGAGAGAGAACACAGACATAGTTTATTCGACAGAGCAATCTAGTAGGTTTTAATGGTTAATCGATTGAAGCCGCTGTATCCCGGGGGCAAATATCGATCGTAACCTTAAACGTCCGTGGTGAGGTAGCAAATTTGCTTTAAGAAAACCGTGTCAAACACGGGCCTCAGTTTGCTATTTCTTATTACGGCTGTATCACTATTCAGTTTCTAAAAGCCGTATTTTCCAAAAATTTTGTATTCTATTATTTTTCTTACAATCTTAAAAAATTCGTTTTAAAATATAAAACAGTTTATCTTACCATATCTGTTTTTGTTTAAGATTTCAAATTCTGGGGAATCGACCTTTTGTTCGCGCCCCCAACTTGAGTTTTTTAAAATCAAGTGGTGAAAATATTTGATCACGCAAATGAAAGAAATTGCAAGAAAGAAAAATTAGAAAAGAGATGAAATGCGCCATTTCACACCTCTTCCTGCATCCCAGGTAACACAGCGGATATTGCCGCTCCCTTCCATAAAAAACGTAACAATATCAGTCAGAAACTGACATATTTTAGGACCCAAAAATGCTATTTGTACAACCATTTCAGTTTCAACAATTTACAATCCTCTCATATACACGTGGGGCCTACACCCATAATTGTGTATGGACTCCACATGTATGTGAGGAGATTGTAAATAATTAGAGCTGAGATGGTTGTACATGTAACATGATTCTTTAGGGCATCCCCAACAATGAGAATATAAATTCTCCCTAAAAAGATTGGTAAACAGAGTTTTACTTACTCACATCTCTTTCAACACTCCAACAATTATCTCTATTATTCTCTCTATACCAATTAAATAATATAAACTAATACATATAATATATATACACACATAAAGATGAAAGAGAAGAGAGAGAGAGAGAAAAATAAAAAAATAAAAATTAAAAAAATGGGTAGTGAGTGAATAGTGGCTCACTAAATAGGGGGTATATAGGGAGTTACTGTTCATCAAAATATTTTAGGGAGATATTTATTGAGTCTGTTGGGGATTTTTACGGGAATAGAGCTGTCTATTTTAACTATATTCTCCCACTTAGGGAGTCTATTGAGTTTGCCCTTAGGACCTCTACATAAATCATTACTCTTTCAGCTTGTTTGTTTGAAAATATTTTTTTCAGGAATATTCTCATAATATTTGGTTTTGGCTGCACAAAAATTCGGGAAAACGTGCTTTATCTTTTTTATCCCTATTCGACATGACTAATTTGTAATGGACTAAAATTTTAGAACCGTCGGGGTTTGCTTTCTATCCTTTCAAAATTTTGGTAAAAATTAGTACCTGCGAAAAACCCATCAAACCATCAAATGGTCCGATCCTCGTCATGCAATCGTCAATGAATGCAATACACTCGTCAAAATTCTTGTAGCCAAAATCCTACAAACAAAATCAAAATAATTAAGGCTCCATTTGGGAGCCTCTTTCTTTATTTTTTGGTTTCTCTTTTTTTGGTAGAAAATAAAAAGAGGTTCACACCTCCTTTTCAACTTCTACTTATGGATTTCTCCCATCTCTCTCTTCCAAAATGGATTCTGCACATTTCTCCCAAACACTCATCCTAGATTCAAAAGTCATTTTGGCCATAATCCAAAAAATCAAAAAGCCAAAAAATTAAAAATGAAAAGCTGAAAAGTAGGCTCCCAAACACCCTCAAGACTGTAATGAAATTCAAATATACTATATATATTTAAAGGGTTTTGCTAACCTCCGCCCATTAAGCAGATAATAATATGTATGTAATGATAAACAAGTTCGGATATCAATACATATTTTTTGGATATCAATACATTTTTTACATTATTACATATTATCCTCCACCCTTAGGGCGGGCGGAGGTCAACATTTTCCATACACAAAATAAACCCTACAAACAAAATCAAACCTTTTTAGCTTGGAACCATTCATACTCGCCCTCAACTCCTTCCGCCGGAAAAGGCGCATCTATGAAGACTAAATCCATCTTTTCCCTCACAAATTCCGGCCAAACTTCAGTCTGTTTTTCAAAGATTTTCCCACTTAATCTGAAACCATGGAGGCAGAGAACTCTGGGTTTTCTAACTAGTTGGTGGTCCATCTTCCTTTCAATAGCTTTTGATTACTCCAGCCTTGCTCTCTTTTAAAGATGAAATTTTATTCGAAAGGGCATCTTCTTCGGTCCATGAAAATGGACTCGCCAATCAAAGTTGGCCCGTTTTTTTGGATTCTTTCCGGATTTATTTTGACGATTCAAACTTTTTTCATTTTAGAACTTGTGGATAACATCAACCATATTGAAAATCATGTGGATTGGATACAATTGATATGATTTCGCAATACATTTGTCTTTTGATATTCCATTTTAATCTTGGTACGTTCTAAGACAAAGCGGTTTCAAATCATACCAAACAATAATATCTGATCAATTTAATCTTCGCCGCGACTGATTTTTTTAACAAGCTCTAAAATATGGATGATTTGTTGGATCATCATACAAGATTTGGCACCCTATAGTCATTGGTACACAAAGAACACATTGCCGGCCGAGACAATATTATATCGATTAAGTACTGATAATGAATGACGCACCTAGCGCCTAATGGATAATCTCCTCGAACATCAATCGTCACCACGTGACTGTATAAGAAAAATCAAGGGGAACAAGTCCTTCTAGGATCATCAAAATTGGATAAAAAAGAGCCCGTCAATGAGTTATAGCTGGACAGTGCAGTCCATTTTCATGGACTGGATATGATCCTCTTATTAAAAAAAGAAAATCATAGTCACTTATATCTTTTAAGTAGTAATTAATTAAAGTAATAATCATATTCAAATATTCAAATTATAGTTCGCTCTAACAAAAGAATTTCTAAAAAAGAGCCCTACATAGACGGGCCCAAACCCAAGCCTGATCGGTTTGAGGCCCATCAAGAGGGGAGAGAGATGCGTAAGGGGAGGAAGGTAAGTTTGCCTACCGCGGTAGAGTTGCAGGTAATTAAAATAAGTATTTAACCTTAACGGTAATTAGTAAACAACAAAGTGGACTGGCCTGTAATAAAACCATATATATATGTTAAGGACATGTACAGGCTTGATCAACATACTTCGGCCTGAGGCCGAATTTTCACTAGCCCTAACTACTTTAAGGCTTGGCCCGAGCCTGAAGTTCTATCCCGGTTCAAGTCTACTTTTTTTAGAACTTGTTTTGTTGGAGCGAACTATAATTTTTTTTTTAGAACTTGTTTTGTTGGAGCAAACTATAATTTGAATCTTTACATTAGGGATGGCAATAGGTAGGGTACAGATCGGGAGGCCCTATTCTATCTCCATCCCTAATTGGGGAGTCTTTTACCATCTCCGCTCCAATCCCTACTAGGGATATTAGATAATGCACCAAACTCACCAAACCCACATCCCGTTGGATATCGGGGTTTCCCCAAATGTACCCATATCCAAACCAAAATATATCAAAAGTCAATAATGAAACCAAAGTGCAAACCCGATAATTCAAACCAACAAAAATATAAAATCAAAAACTTCAAACTTTCTAACCACTAATGTAGAAGAAATAGCAGTAGTATAATAAAAAATCAATCCAAGCAAACCTCAACTTCAAAGTTTTCTAAAACAACAAACCTATAAATTTAAAAAAATTAAATGAAAGAACAAAATATAGCAGGAACATCATTTTAGGAATTAGAATTTGTAATGATAGTGTTAGTATGTTTTGTGGTTTATAAGAGCATCATTAGTGGTATACTCAGAAACAAAAATACTCAAAGATGAGTATTTTGATACACAAAAGAGGCTCACAATGACATTTAGATAAATACTCAAAGTTAACAATATTTTTTACAAATACTCAACTTTTGGCATTTGGATACTCAAAGTTAACAACATTTCTCAATAACCAAATTTTGGGGGTCACACCCTTTCAAAAGCAACAACAATCTCTCTCCATTTTTCAAATACTTAATTCGAAACTCAATTTTCGCACTTTCTCTCAAAAATTGAAATTATCAATTTTTAATCTTTACCAAAATATGTTTAAGATTGATCTCATTTTAAAGATATTATGAATATCTTTTAAATGATACTAATATTATAAAAACTATATGTACAAATTTAAAATTGTGCCCATTTTATGAATAAAAATAGAGTGAGTAGTTTTTTTTTTTATTATTATTATGGGCACAAATGAACCATTGTAGAATGGTAGATCTCAAACTTATAAATCCAATAAATAAATACTCAAAATGTAATATGGCAATATTTGAGTATACCACTAGTGATGCTCTAATATGTAGTAATTGACATGATTTGCTCTACAAGTAATTACTTCTATGAGTAAACAATACTCAAGATTCTTTTCGACCGATATGTATATGTATAATTTATATAGTATATATAACCGGATACAGAGATTTAGGGGCGGGGATAACAAAACTGTCATGCCCTTAATTTTCAACATAAAATAATCAACATTTCTCAAATAAAGTAATATAATAACTTCATACATATGTGAAGTGAACACAACCAAAGTCTCACAATCTAAATTCAGTACCACGTACCCGTGTCCCATGAAAAAACATGAATAAAAGTGGTTGAGTCCTTACATTACTCCTTGTCAAAATAACTAATAAATAAGTTACAATTTCATCTTTAAAAAGAAGTTTTAATAAAATGAAAAGGTAACTCCTAATGCAAGCTTTCAGAGAGTTGACATGCACTCCAAGCACTCCACATATGGTCGTTGATTTGTACCTGAAAATGAAGGGTTGAGCTACACTAGTCCAGTAAAAAAACATTCTACAATTGTTAAACGGATATGAAATGCTTTGAGCAAGAAAGAGACAAGACAAATGCATAGGCAAGTAACCAAAGGAGACAACGTTATCGGGTCAAGTATGGGAATAAAGTCTCATGTTTTTTTTAAAAAGAAGTTCTTTTAACAAATTTCAAGTGTCCACATAACACATTTATCCGTTATCCATTTTCCTTTCCAAATCCATAGTTATCCATATTCTTAGAACTGGGAATTTCGGGTCACGTAATCCCTGCCTAGTATTTTGGGTCTCGTTACCCCTGCCGAGCATTGGAGACATCTTCCTAGGACCTCGTAGCCCTTTGCCAAGATTCACGGGCCTCATAACCCCTGCCGAGATTCACGGGCCCCGTAACCCCTACCCAGGGACGCATCACGCATCGAAGGGTGGCCTTGGTAATACCTCTTAAAACTTCCATAAAAATACTTCCACTTTCATTTAAAAGAAAATAATAACAATTGTCCTCTCCTTTGTTTCAACATACTTCCATATATCAAACGTGTCGTTCCAAATCGTGTCAAATCAACGTCCCTAGTCATAATGTCAGTCACAACCTTTCAACTCTCAAAAAATGCAAATTCATAACTTTGTGAACAAGTTTCAAACGTTTTCATTGTGGCATCTCAAGTGTTTTCATTGTGACAAACGAACCAACATTTTATGTAACCGAATTCATGCAGATTGAAGACACCATTACCAAAAGCCTAGTTACAAACTGGTTTTGCTAACATATAAGCTAGTTAGATTTATAACCTTATACAAAAAAAAAAGGAGAGGAAGACATCTTTCCCATAGTTGTTGGAAACCTATGATACACGATATATATCTTATGATTCATATCGTTTCCTTTTGGAAGCCAATGCGTATCGCACCCTGTATCTTTTTTGTATAAAAATCCTTCGATACGATCGCGCATCCTAAGATTTATATGCGTATCCTGATTTGGTACGTATCATACGATTACTTTTTGGAAAAAAATCGAACTTTATTTGAAGAAGCGGAACCCCAAACATATTAATCTAAGCCATTTGATCTAATTGTGGTGATATACAAACACTTGATAGAAATTCAACCTCAAAGTAGGGCTTGAATAGAGGAAAGAATCATAATACGATTGTGTTTTCCCTGAATCATACAAGGGCTCTTCTTTTCTTTCCATAGCTAAGGCAGCAGAAAGCCTTAATTTGATGGACCACAATTGAGAGACTTGAAATTTTGCATCTTAAAAACTTTTTTATTTTTATTTTTGTAAATTTAAGTATAGTTTATTGATTCCATTAGGTATAACTACTTTTTAATTATATATAAATTAGGGTTATTGTTGTTGAGGCATAAATTAGATTTAGTATTTTGGCACAAGAAAAATAAAGTCCAATTAAGCCCAATTGACAAAGTTCAAAGATGAAAGATATTGTTGAAGTAAATATAAATATCTAGTTTCTAGAAGCTATATAATATCTATCTTCTAGAAATTCTACAACATCCTTGTGAAATATCTAGATTTTTTTTTTGTGAGAATTAGTCACATCTGTAATTCTAAAATATATACCTCAAAATTTATCTTATATGAAAATATCTTTGGACTAGACCTTTCCATGGATTTTGAGTAGACCCTTTCATGGAGTAGTATAAATATGGATGGATTCTAGCCATTTTGTACTAAGCAAAAAAAGAGTTTTGAGTTTAAGTGTAATATAAATACCCTCCTTCCCCACCCTTGCCTTAATTATTTCTCCCTCCCCCAAAATCTTGTCTAACTAAACATTAGAAACTCCTACTCTTCCATCAAACGTATCTTAAGATACACGATACGTATCCCAATATAGTTTATACAATGAAAAAAGGATACACGGTAAGTACCCCGATTTGAAATCACTAATCTTACCCTTGAAACCTGAGTCTCTGTGTAAAGGCCCGTAAAATCGTATTTATTTTCATAAATAACATTGGGGTAATGTGAGGAATTGTGGGAAATAATAAATGTACCTAAATGTTGAGAAGAAATATGTATAATGTGGAGTTGGGGTGGAATTGGTTTACACAAACCACATTTGGGCTTTTGGTGTAATTTAACTTAAGTGTGCGGTGAGATGTGTGTATATATGTGGTGGAGAAAAGAGAGAGACAAAAACACTCCCTCCTTCCCCAAGACTGGCTGGCCCTCTCTCTCTCTCTCTCTCTCCTCCATAGCTTCTCAAGCTCTTTTCTCCACCAAATCAAGCCAAATCCCAAGCTCCAAACTTAGTCCCTTCACAAAAGCTTCTCCAAATCTCGTGTAAATGTTGGGGGTGTGTTTAACAATTTGGGTGATACGAAAATCATTTTCCTAACCTTTGTTGCCAGAAACATAGTTGAAGAAAGGAGAGGTGTAAATGTTGGTGGTCAGCAAACCACAGAAGTAATATGTAATCTTTTTTATGATAGTAAATATGTTCGGACTCAACTATGCGTACAGAAATTTAGTGTACAGAAAATGTACAAATGGCTTTTGGGATCGAATTGAGCTGGTTTTTTGCAACGCCGTAGGAAAAAATATTTTGAAATTATTTAACGGTTCGGATTATTCATGTGAAACCCAAAAGTGGTCCCCAAAACCATTGTATATTTTCTGTGCACTTTTTGTTCTGTACCCATAGGTTTTTCGAATATGTTCTATGCTAGCAATTTACAAATAAACAAAATTGGTAGGAATTTGAAACGATGCAAAATTCAGAATGAAAAGAGATGGCTTCTATTACTATATCTTTAACATTTAGAATAGAGATGGCTCCTATTACTGATATCTTTAACATTTAATAGGATGAACCTCAGACCCCAAATCTTCCACCAACGGATTCGATAATTCGATCATTGCCAGTGACATTGAATGATAATACCAAAATTGTTTTTGATTATGCCAAAACTTCAATGCATAAATAGCTTGTACTTTATACATGAGTACAATCATTTCATGCACTTGAGTTTTGGCACAATCAAAAACAGTTTTGCCATTAGCACTACCCAACACAAGCATAAAAGTAAAGAGGAACTTCTGTTGGCTACCTTTTTTCATATAGTGACAAGTGACACAGGACACCAAGAAAGAAAAATTTGATACATGATCAATCATCAATAATTGCACTAGCTAGCTGACATGGTGACATGAAAATGCAAATTGCAAGTGAAAGAAATTTGACTGAAGCTTTTGTCACTCTCAAAAGAGCTACAAATGACTGTTATTCCCATTTTCAGAATAGTTTAAGTCCCTGACATCTCCTTTCTACGATATTTTCTGATTACTAAGATGGAGCCAATGGGGGACAAGTCGTGGCGACCTTCTCGATAAACTTGAGCATGATCTCCGAGCCTTTCTCATCTGATAAGGAAAATAAAACCAAAGAAATGGTGAATCACAAATCTATGACAAGCACAATAATTTTGACACAAACTAATAGGCGCCTGAAATTTTATTTTAATTTTAGAAAATCCTCCACCATGCTGGAACCTTGACTTCTATATCAAAGGTTTTAATTTTTCTCGTTATTATTACTTTTCAGTTTTCAACAATGCAAATAAATGCATTTTTTCCTAACAAGTAAAGTACGTGATCAATGTATTCGCTAAAAAGGGGAGTGTGAAAAATATCAATTGCCAAACAAAATATGCTAGGATATTATAACTTACTTGAAGTAGTATTACCTAATTTAGGTACCACATGACCTTTGGGATGATGTATCACAAAAGGATCCACAAATGAATCCAGGAGTTCAATCCCATTTGGCATAGCAAAGTCCTTCTCACCTGCATAACACTCGTACAATCTATTGAGCGAGGGGGGGGAGGGGAACCTGCATAACACTCGTATAATCTATTGAGCGAGGGGGGGGGGGGGAGTAACGTATATATAGCAGTGGGAAGTACCTAAGAAGTGGAGTGATGAGCATTCGATAGGAGAGGAGAAGGCATTTTGAGCCAGCTTTGGTGAAGAAAACATAGACCCTCCAAATTTACCTCCTGATATTAGCATTACAAACTTTATCTTTGGAACACTGGCAAGGGCCACACCCTGCACCCAATAGATCAATTATAAAAAATGCCTTATAATTGGAGCTATTTTAGTTGGTCACCATGTGATATTTTCTATAGAGAGATCAAAAAGTCAAATCTTGTCAAAATTCAAGAATTATTATCATGTTGAATGCAAGAATTGATTAACAGTTTTCAAGTATAAGATCATTTCGTTATTTCTTGGCCATTATATTCTACGGGTCGATCCTGCCTTGTGGACTTATTGCGTGTCCATGAATATGTGTAAGCCTTTTTAAGTCTTTATTGACTATTTTGCCCCTGTTATACGATGGATGTGTGAGAATTTAAAATGAAAATATGAGAATTATGCAGTAAAAAAGTGAGTTTTTAAAGTGAATCGCAGTGAATGATGAGATCTACTATCGAAAAAGGCCAGAGCTCTAACGTACTTGAAGTAGTGTTAGGATATTATAACTTCATCGATAGAAAACAAAGATAATAAAGAAGTGTAATGATATTATAACTATTTGCAAATGTGTAATTATCCTGATTAAAAGCAAAAGTAGGATAGCTAAGTGGTAAGGCTTCCTTACGCTATTGCCCGAAATTCTGAAGGGTTGGTTGTTGGGGCTGCTCTACAATCAGTTCATGGATCTTTTTCGCCAAGAACAATCGAAGCCATGGGTTTTCAGCTTGCGCTAACTCTCGCACAAGATTGGAATCTCACTCACGTTGTGGTAGAAGGCGATGCCAAACAGGTGGTTCAAGCTATCAAAGACGAAGCTACTTGTGCTGACTGCGATTCTATTATTATGGATTGTACCAAGCTTTTGTCTAATTTTTCTTCTTGCGTTTTTACTCATGTGAAACGTGATTACAACAGGATCGCCCATTTAATGGCGAAATGTTCCCTATTAGTTGTTAGGCTAGAAAGTTGGTGGAAGGTTGTTCCCTCGTGGCTTTCTGTCCTAACTTTCGAGGATTCTCGGGCCAGTGGCCCTTCTATTAGTAAGCAATAATATTCCTCCTTTTCGAATTAAAAAAAAGAAGTGGTAAGGCTTCCTTGACCAGGAAAAAGATCATGATTCGATTCTCATTGTAATGTTCCATTCCCAACCTCTTAGGTGCTGATAGTTTTTCGCATTCACAAGGGCATTTAAAAAAGTGATTCCTTGATTTCAAATGGTGAAATTTAATTATGCAAATAACAATCAATGACCATAAAGTAAAAAGTACTAGTGAAGATGGAAATGTCATTCCATACCTCCGCTTGCATCCCTGCTAATGCTGCGGATAAAAATGCTCCCTTCCATAAAAACATAACAAAAACTTGTCAGGACTTATTATGGGCCTTGCACGGTTGCATAAATAATTACTCTTTTCAACCTAAATTCGGGGATGGAGTCAGGAAGGGGTCGGTAGGGATAATCGCCCTTGCAAAGAAAAAAAAGACTCTAGTATTATTTAGAAAAAAATATTTCCAATAAAAAATATATGCTCGCCCCTACGCACAAAGTTTTTGGAAAAAAATTTTGTCCCTACGTAGTAAAATTCCGGTCTCCGTCCCTTATTATCTATTAAAGTCATAGCTCTTTGGAGTTGAAAAAAAAAAATTTCCGCACAATACAATTCCACTAATTAATACTGATATAAATCGTTGCCAAAAAGTTTCACAAAATATGCGAAAAAAAGTGCTGAATTTTCCAATTTGAAAGAGATACTTAATACAACTAACTGAACTTTTAGAACCGCGACAAGTAGTGCCTAAGCACGCATCTCAGCCGTCCAAAAGTATTTTGGACAGCTCAAATTCCCCATTCTCATCTCTCTCCCCTCTTTCTCTTTCTAAAATTCAGACCGTCCAAAATACTTTTAGATGGTTGAGATGCGCAACGGATACCGCCATGTACTATCCGTCCGGCACCTAAGTTTCTCATGGAGCAGGCATCTTTGCCAAATGAAAGGCTGACCAACATAAAAAAAAATTCACCTACAAAATATTGCAAAATACCATGAGGATTAATACCTGGGAGAACCCCAGCAAACCATCAAATGGTCCGATCCTCGTCATGCAATCCTCAATGAATGCAATACACTCATCAAAATTCCTGTGCTCCGAGAAATCCTACAAATAAAAATGAAAAATGACATTGTAATGAAAATAGGAAAATTAATGGCAAGGAAATATTTGCAATTGAGAGTGAAAATAAATCAAACCTTATTAGATTGGAACCACTCATATAAAGGAGGATCAAGCTCTTCCTCAGCACCCAATTCTTTCACTCCTCCTTCCGCTGGAAAGGGTGCATCTATGAACACTAAATCCATCTTTTCCCTCACGAATTCCGGCCATATTTCGGTCTGTTTTTCAAAGATTTTCCCACTATTTCTAAAACCATGGAAACAGAGAACTCTTGGTTTCCTTACCAGTTGGTTGTTCTCCATCTTCTTTTCTATACAGCTGTTGGTATGAGCCTTTGTTGACTTTTTAAGGATGAAATTTTGGAGTTCAAATCAAATGTACAGAAAATGCATTCGTACCTCTATTCCCGTGCAATTTTACTCACCTGCACGATAGATTAAAAAAATCCGCAAGTACACTGTCATGTTGTGTTTCAAATCTCATTTTTATCAAATTTTAGTGGAGTTCACATGTTTTGTCTTCAGTTTCACCAATATATGTGGTGGAAAAAAGAAACGTTCAATAGTACTCCCTCCGTCCCCTTTTAAGTGATTCATATAGGAATACGTGTAATTTCAAATCCTTAAAAAACATAGTTCTCGATATAACTTTTTAATTTTTTTTATACCAAATTAAAGTGCTCATTGAGTACTTTAATTTGGTGCAAAAAAAATTAAAATGTTTTACGGAAATGCCTTTTTTAACGTCTACAAAATACATGTTTCCCAAGCGAATTATTTAAAAGGAGACGGAGGGAATAGTATAGATCATCAAATTTTTTTTTTTAAAATGGGTATATATATTTATCGTCATTTATAATGCATAATCTCCACCTCCTCTCTCATCAATAATGCGGCATTTAAAAAAGAACTAAGGGGGACAAAGCCAACTAGGGACTCAACTTCACATTGCTGTCGATCCCCTATTCTAAGTTTCTTACAAGTCATAGACGCCATTGTTGAATGTACCACGAGGCATCCCATTCCAATAATCTACTTACGCTAATTAATTGACTCCGGTGTTTGTTTGTCCATTTTTACTATTTCACAACTCTTGAAAAATTGTATGTATCATTTTATGCAAATCTCTAAAAATATATAATATGCATCTTATTTGATAGATCTCAATTAGTTATCTTATACGAAATTTTGAAAATCATGAAATTCATTATAAATTAAAAGATATTGATAATTTAAAACATGACACGAATACCGAAAATAGACCAACAAATACGGAAGCAAAGAGAGTAATAAAGTCAATTAAACTAAAAAATAAGTGTTATATCCTGAATATTAATTTATAATTAAAAATTTGTGATAGTTTAATACTAATTGAAAACCGTTCAAAAAACTGGCTTAAACTCAAATCTGAATTTTACTGACTAATTGCGCTTTAGAAGATAGATTATTCTCTCACAATACATCATTACTTAAGCCGGCTTAAGTCAATTCCTAACTTAAGTCAGGTATTAGAACGGCTTCCGACCTCTAATTTGGTTCTAATTTAAGTATTGACTTTAACATTGTAGACTCCAATTTTGACTATAATTTTCACTAGCCTATATCAATTTTGACCTCACTATGCTACCCCAACGTCTGCCCTAATATTTAATCCTAATTGACTAACACCAACCCTCCTAGTTTTTTTTTGTTTTTTTTTTGTTTTTGCCATAGTGTAGGAGGATTAATGTTAGTATGTTAGTCTACGAGAAGTCCAAAGACTATTCATAACCCAAGGACCACAAATACTCGAACTGCCCCTCATGGGGCTCGAACTCCTACCTCCACTGAGGAAGGCAGTGAGCATGCCAACTGAGCTACAAGCACAAGCTCATTGGCCCTCCTAGTTAACTATCTACTCACATGGTCATGCTAACCTAAACCACTAACTTACACCATTGTGCCAACTTGCACCACCTCACTTGCCATCACTTTCTCCTCCACTAGTCTCCTTCTTGACTAGACGTACAAGACTTCATCTCTTTATCTCTCCCATGCTAATGCAGAATTGCAGCCGATTATCACCCGTGGCGGAGTCAAATAAATGATAAGGCTCAAACATAGGTTTTGGAATTTCAAGCTTAAACTTGATGTTTTTTAGATCACGAAAATGTTAGCAATAAGTTTAAATCTAGAAAGACAAAGTTGAACGCAACAGATTGAACAGAACAGAGCACGGATAATGTTTCCTGGATATACTCCAGTTGGCCGCTTGGAAGCACAACACCTATATACTGGACCGAGTAGTGTTCTTGACCCACTTGTGTGGAATTATAAATGCTAAGGCCCAAACAAATAAATGATAAGGCTCAAACATACTTTAAAAATTGAATTACTTTTTTTTGGTACAACATAAAAAACCAAAACAATATAGGCTAATGGTAGTGAGGAAAAAAAAGATACAAATATAGGGTAATGGATAATGAAAAAAATTAGTTGGATACTAACACTTCTAAAATAAAATTGGATAACAAGTAAAAAAATAATAATCATTGTGTTGGGGTAATAGTAAAAAACAATAGATAGGCCAATAAGTAAAAAAAAAATTACAATTTGAAAAAAAAATTAAATTTTCAATGAAATAAATTAATATAGCTTCAAATTATTAAAAATTAATTAAATAGATTAGGTTTTGCAATTATATAATTAATTTAATGCACAATCGAATTTGAGACAGCACAAGGGCAAAAGAGTCATTTGACAGCTTTTCCATTATTCACTCTCTCTTATTTATAAAACATCCAAACCAAGTCAAAAGTAATCCCCCTTGTTTAATCCCTCATCGAAACCGTCTACTTTTTTTTATCCCCCCTCCATAAACATCATATCAATGTGGGTCAACCCTCCAAAAATAATACCCCTCTTATCTTTCCCCCCTCCATAACTTATCCCCCTGGAAATAATACCCCATCCAATCGGGGCCTATAACAACGTGACAAAATTCTGCATGAGAAGGTCTTTGAATAAATGAAATGACCACACCCATATAAAAGTAACACCAGCATAATCCTCACACAATTTCTTGCAACAACTCAAAACTAATAGTAGGTCTTCTAGAAATTTGACAATTGAATTGCATATTTACCAACCTCCGAGGCCTCAATCGTGTCAACTTGTTGCATAAGCTGATCAACTCTTTCTTTTGGTATTCTCTTTTGATCCTTGAGAGTTTGACTCACCTTAGCATAATCCTCACACAATTTCTTCAGCTTTTCCGAAAGACTCTGCGTTCACAGTTTAAAAAGCATTGACATAAGAGTAACATTGTGACTCTTGGAAATAAAAAAGAACTTCGACCATTATTTGACAAACTCCTTCTGACTATAAGCCTGATTGTGCAATGAAGGATTCTGTTGTCGGTTTGCCACATTCTAGGGGTAGGTACTCTGTAAATTCTGTTTGGGAGGCTATCAGAAGTTGATATCCTTTTCAAAACTGGGAAAAAGCTGTCTGGTTTACCAAAAATGTTCCACGATGGGCTTTTGTGCTTTGGTTGACTGTTCAACACAAAATGAGTACTAGGGATAGACTAATCAGCTGGGCAATGAGAGGGGATGATGCATGTGTGCTATGTAGTATTGGTACTGAGTCCTACCACCTGATTAGTCTATCCCTAGTACTCAGTTTGTGTTGAATACCCAACCAAAGCACAAAGGCCCATCTTGGAACATTTTTGGTAAACCAAATAGCTTTTTTCCCAGTTTTGAAAAGGAAATCAATTTCTGATAGTCTCCCAAGCAGAATTTACAAAGTACCTACCACTAGAATGTGGAAAACAGACAACAGAATCCTTCATTGCACAATCAGGCTTACAGTCAGGAGGAGTTTGTCAAATAATGGTCGAAGTTCTTTTTTATTTCCAAAAGTCACAATGTTACTCTTGTGTCCATGCTTTTTAAACTGTGAACGCAGAGTCTTTCGGAAAAGCCGAAGAAATTGTGTGAGGATCATGCTAAGGTGAGTCAAACTTTCAAGGATCAAAATAGAATATCAAAAGAAAGAGTTGATCAGCTTATGCAACAAGTTGAAACGATTAAGGCCTCGGAGGTTGGTAAACATGCAATTCAATTGTCAAATTTCTAGAAGACCTACTATTAATTTGAGTTGTCGCATGAAATTGGCAGTCCAAATGAAAGACTGAGAGAAATAATTTTTCCAAAGAATAGAAAGATCTCGTTGTACGAGAACAAGAGTTGTAAAATCAGCTTACAAGCAAAGAGAAAATACAGAGCCAAAGTATTAAAAAGGGGATGTGGAATGCATATTGTGGTAGGAATTGAATCAGGCGATACGGGTGTAAAATTGGAGTCTAATAGCACTAATTTGGTTTGGGTTAAATTTAGGTTTTGCATAATGGATCAAGTAAGCACAAGAAGCAAGTCTATTACATCTCGTTATGCAAAGTCAACCTCAAGTAATAATTAAATACCATTTATATGGATTATGGAAGAATCAGAATTGCTGGATCCAAAAAGGGGATTTCTGGTTGATGACCGGCTTGCGTTCCATTTTCGGGTTTAGGATACGAAGTAGAATCTGAAAATGAGGTTAACCTTCCCAGGTGCAATAAGGAGCCAAAGGAACTCTTAGATATGGGTGTTGATTTGTTGAAACCACCAAAAGAATTGAAGATAGACCTAGTTCCCTCGGAGCATTCACTTGTTGCTTCTACACTGAGACATCAACTTGCAAACGAAGATGTAGAGACTCAGACTTCAAGGGTAAGATGTCTTCCTCTCCTTTTTTTTTGTATAGATTATAAATCTAACTAGCTTACATGTTAGCAGAACCAGTTTGTAGTTGGGCTTATGTAACCAAATTCATGCAGAAGCCCAGCTACAAACTGGTTCTGCTAACAGACCACATGAATTGTTCCCTCCCAGAAGCCCAGCTACAAATTGGTTGGTGGTTGGGGGAACAATTTATGTGGTATATCTATAATTCAAAGCTTTTATGAAACTGGCGGTTATGAAACAAATATTGAGCCAAAGTATTAAAATCAAGGGATGTGGAGTGTATATTGTAGTAGGAATTGAATCAGGTGATATTAGAGTAAAATTGGAGTCTGATAGCACTAATTTGGTTTGGGTTAAATTTTGGTTTTACATAATGGATCAAGTAAGCACAAGAAGCAAGTCTATTACATCCAGTGTTTTGAAATCGAGATACATATTGTGTATTATTGTTTCTAATGCTTAGTTGGACAAGATTTTGGAAGAGGAAGATATATTCAAACAAGAGTGACGAAGGAGAGTTTGTTTTACACTTGAACTCAAACTTTTTTTTTTTTGGCTTGGTACCTACTGGCTAGAACCCATCCCTATTTATACAACTCCGTAGAAGGCTCTAGTTCAAAGATATTTTCATACATAGATTCTAAAATTACACATATGACAACTTCTCACAAAAAAAAATCTAAATATTTCATAAGTATATTCTAGAGTTTTTAGAAGTTACATATTTTAGAGCTTCTAAAAACTAGATATTTATATGACCTTCAAGATAATTTTTCCATCTCAGGGCTTTGTCAGTTGGGCTTGTTTGGCTTTACTTTATTGTGGCAAAATACTATATAGTTTATGCTTCAACAATGTTAACCATAATAATATACAATTGCGAAGTTGTTGTACCTAATAATACCAACAAACTATGCTTACATTTTAAAAAAATATTTTTAAGATGCAAAATTTCAAGTCTATCAACTAGTGTTTATCACATTAAGGCTTTCTGATGCCTTAGCTATAGAAAGAAAAGAAGAGCTCATATATTATTGAGCAAAAACACAATCGAAGTGTGGTTCTTTCTTCTATTCAAGCCCTACATTGAGATTGAATTTCTATTAAATGGTTTGAATGTTGCCATAATTAGATCAAACGGCTTAGATTAATTCGTTTGGGGTTTTGCTTCTTAAAATAAGGTTCGAATTTTTCCAAATAGGTAATCGTAGGATACGTATCAAATCAGAATACACGTATGTATCATAGGATACACAATCGTATCATAGGATTTCTATACAAAAAAGATACGAGGTGGGATACGTATTGTTTCTCGAAGGAGACGATACGAATCGTAAGATACATATCACATATGGTAGGTTTTTAACAACTACATTATGACCAAGTATCCACAATGTAGTTGATAATCACTTTGAGCTTGAATGAACATGGTTAGGAGGAGGTTTACAATTTTCCTTTTTCCTCTTTCGTCTTTCTCATGGCTTTATTTGTTTACATACATTTCTTTGCAAGCAAAAATATGTAACCTGTTAAGAAATATTGTCCCACATTGCTTAGGAGAGGAATGGGTGATCACTTAATATATGATGGGACCTCATTGACTTAGTAACTTTGCTTACATTGGCTAAAAATTCATTAACAGGTTAGTATATACTATTTACGCCATCTGGGAGTTTGTCTACATAAGCTTGGAACCCTAAGAATGCTGACAGTTCATTTAATGTTTTGAGCATAAATCCGTGAAGTTATTTCCTTTTCTTGCAATGTTTTCTGCCTCAAACATGGCATTCAGACGAATTGTAGGTTTTTCACTTGTTTCACTTTTTAGCTTTTACAGCTCTTTCTACAACAAACCAGTTAATGAAGCAGTTGTTGGTCCCATAAGGAAAGAGCTTTTTGAGAAAGAACAGGATGACCTTCCAGTAGACTTGATAGATATTCCAAAGAAGGCTTGTGATCCTCGAGTACGCTCACTTGTTTGTTTTGATTTGTGTGGATGTGTGGAAGGGCATGCCAATGAGTCGAAACTTCACTTAGTATTGCAACACCCTGGCTATTTTCATTTGCAGATCAATGAATTTGTAAAACATGTTATAACTGCTAAGATACATGCCTATATAATTAGCCGAATTAAAAAGGAGATGCCGGCTGTGATGGGTAAAGCTAAGACTCAACAGCTTATTGACAATCTTGAGGACGTTTTTCCAAAGGTCTCTCTCTCTCTCCTTTGAACATCGGAATCGACACATACTTATTTCCTGCATTTGTACAAATATGTCCAGAGAGAGTTCCACCTACCAGCCGGTGATTTTCCAAATGTATACTTCAGGGAGGTTTTGAGTGCTTACAACATCGAAAATTAAGAAACTGAAGCCTAAAATGATTCAAGCCGTGGATGATATGCTTGGTTGCGACATTCCAGAGCTTTTGAAGAACTTCAAGAATCCTTATGACTAAAGGATGTTGGCATTAAAAGCTCATGCTTCAAGAGCGTAATATTTTGAGTTTTTGTGATATATCAGCAGTATGCCTGTTCTTCAAGTATCTGCTTGTCCCTTTGTTCTTATTTTGGTTTGATTTGACTGTTTGATGATTTTGAGATTGCACGTGCTTAGAAACCGAGGGTATTGGGCAACTATTTGGATATTTGATTGGAGAAAGGGTTCACAAGCATTTCTTTTTTATGGCTGCAATAAAAACTGAGTCTCTTACACTTGTGTCTAAACAGACCAACCAAGGGGTCAAATGGGCGAAGGACCTGACCCCTTGATGATGTGGCTTCAAGTCAACGTTGACCGGCTGATGTGGCCCTTGACCGTCAGATGTGGCCGCTGACTCAACGCAATTAAAGCGCTGACTGGTCGGCTGACATCACACTGATGCGATGATGTGCTTTGCGCTTTCGCTCTCTCAATCATCGCACTCACGAAGTTGTTTAGAACTTTTTCGGAATATGCTTTCAAACTCGCGCTCCTGCATCAGCACCCGCATGCCGCATCCGAGATAGATTGTTTAAGAGGGATAACTCATCCATATAGGAGGCCGGCCTTTATTGGCCGAGTTTGTTGTTGCTCTGTTATTTGTCTCCTCTCTGTTACTATTTCCATTCACATAAAAAGCACAATGTTAGGGTGCGTGTGTTTGTAACACTTAATTAGTGATTGTATTTACATGATCGACACAATGCACTCAAATACATCTCTGGGTTGGTGAATAATTGTGTTTTCACCATAAAACAAGACAATAGTTTGCAGCATCATTGATGAGCCCCTAATATTGTACATATCCGGGCTCACCTAGCTCGTTTAGATCACACACACGTGCGTTTTAGCGCTTGATATGATTGATGTTGCGCAAAGTGTATTTTTGGTAGTTTCAGGTAAAACCATGGAATAAAGCGCATTTGAAGCGCTCCGGGATGAATCCCAAGGATCCGATGGCCACGTGTCCCATGTCATCCCACCACCGAGCCTCGAGAGCCAAGACACGAAGATTTGGCTAAGGCTCGGGAAGTTCAAAGGACACTCGATCAAGCCGGAGGGCTAAATCCGTTTCCAAAGGCTTGCAAAGACTCCCGGTTATATCCGGAAGTACCCAATGTTCCTCAACGCCATGGAGGACAATCAAGGAAGCTTAGAAGTCGATTCAATGAGCTTTGGAAGGTGTAAGGAAGACTCGGAACAAAGGAACAAGAAATCTAGAGCTATGAGTCTCGAGGAAATCTGACACACTGATAGGAAAAGGCTCATAGCTCTCAAGATACAAAGGCCATGACAATGAGATCAATTGGGTTTGAAAGTAGACTCATAGAGCTTTCCAACGGTTCAAGAAATGCCGCATTTCGAGTTCGGACGAAGCCGGGGCGTGCCCACGAAGTTGGTTCAAAAATCTACCTGGAGCCATTTTGGGTCGACCCAAACACAATCTGGGTCGACCCAAAAGTGCTTCGTCCAATTTTTTTGGCCACCTTTCAGACTTTCCTTTTATGGCATGTTTAACCTTTTTGGCACCTTTTTGGGATATTTTGTGAGAGAGAAACTCCAACTTTGTATATCTCTCCTCCCTCTTCTTCTCTTCTCTCTCCTTTACTTTAGTTTAGTTCTAGTTTCTAGGAGGAAAACCTCCATAGCTTGTAATTTGATTTTCCTTCAAGAACTCATGTAAGTTTCCATTTCTAGTTAATTTCTCTTGTATTAATGTTGTAACTACACTCAAGATCTCTCTTTAAATCTAGTTTATTTTCGTTTTCCTTTGAAAGCTCAAGTTAGTAATGTTTGTTTGTTAATTTCTCAAAGTTTAATGTTATAGGCAAGTCTAGGATCTTCATATAAAATTAGTTTTAAGAGTTATTCGTCATGTTCTTTATTTCCTTCAAATTTCTAGTCAAGTTTTCTAGTATGTTGTGTGAGTAGCTTACGTAGGCTTGGTCATGGGGTGATTAGCACCCCGTGACTTCGGTTGATTCGCTCTCCTCGCCGTATTTGCAAACATCGCTTGTTTAGTAGAGTTACGGGTTCATTTTTATGTACCAAAACCGGGGGTTGTTAACCTCATTGATCTCACGTAGGCAAGAGCTACGCTCTTTGCCACGTGGGATGCTTTGGGCGATGTCACCCTCGGGATTTGCCAATTTCTCAAAGAACCCTAAACTTTACTGAACACCATTTCTAGTTCAAAGATGAGTTCAAAAGCCAAATCCTCCGTTCGGAGATGTTTAACGACATCTCCGAGCCGATTATTTTAGAGGAGAATGAATTGACCTGAGTCATGGGTGTTGAAATCCCCAAGACCTCGCCTTAGTTTTAATTAGTCTCTTCATATTCCGAGTCGTTCTCGAAGTCGAGAGAATTCCACCCCAAATCACAAATTCAAAGTTTGCCGCTTCAAGGCTAAAAAACCATCACGCGCAAGACAAATTTCACGTTCGGTTCCTTCGGTCTCTGTGGATTTGACCCGGTCTTACCGGTAATTTGCTAACTCCGACACTAACCCTACGCTTTGGGCACGCTAATAAATAACAAAGTACGGAGCAAAGCAATCATTTAAGCAAATCCTATTCTTGCTGCAGTTACATCTTCTCAATCTTTTCAATGAATCTGAACATTGTCTTCAGGCCTTTCTCATCTGTTCAAATGTGAAAACCAATACAAAACACCATTGTAAGCTTGCCTCACGATGTAAAAGTACTTATTAATTGTTATATGTTAGAAATTTTCCTCATTTTCAAAAATTCTATTTGATTTATAAGTTCAGATGTAAAAGTGTTTAGAAGTGATAACAGACATGGCAAAAAATTAGACTACAAGTTTACGAACGAGTTGTCTATAAGCTTTAACCATTGTATAGTTTGAGGATTCAACTTGTCTGATCGGATCGGGGGGCCAAGCTCACAACATGCGTGTAGTGAGCAATTCTGACCGTTGATTGACATAGTCGATAGTTCAGGTTCGCCTAAGCACTCTTACCGGTAAGAGTATACAAACATATATGAATCATTGATTGCCGAAATAGACAGCTCGGGCTACACGCCTGTAATTGCATCGGATTCCTAGCTTACAACATTACACCATTGAGTGATCATTATTGACTATTCGAAACGAGATATTTAAACATATCTGGAATGATTTGCATAATACTAACCAAGTCTTGCTATTGTATGCCCTTTGGGATGATTTATCACAAACGCCTCCACAAATGATTCCAATAATTCAATCCCAGGTTCCTTCAAGAAATCTGTTTCACCTATAAATTGCCCGTAATATATGTAGGAATGCATTAGTACTAATTGACAGTCATGGAATATGGTTCAACACCATATTAAATCACCACCAAAAGATGGAAGTACCTATGATATGGAGAGAATCGGGATTGCTTTGAATCTAGAATCAAACAATGTTGGTGCTGTATTAATGGGTGACAGTTTGATGATACAAGAAGGAAGTTCTCTGAAGGCAACAGGAAAAATTGCTCAGATACCCGTGAGTGAGGGCTATCTGGGTCGTGTTTTAAATGCCCTGGCTAAACCTATTGATGGTAGAGGTGAAATTTCATCTTCTGAATCTCGGTTAATTGAATCTCCTGCTCTGGATATTATTTCTCGACGTTCCGTATATGATCCTCTTCAAACAGGGTTTATTGCTATTGATTCGATGATTCCTACAGGAAGTGGTCAACGAGAATTAATGTTATAGAAAGGGAAGTGACCAAGCTCAAAGTCAGAGGCAGCTCAGCACATAAGGAATGGGAAATCGTCAAGGATTACTTCTTTGTTAGCGAAATGAAGGGCTAAATAGCGCCAGTGATTTTCTGAGCCGGTCTGGATTTCCAACGCCCCGAGAAACTAGTTGACAAATTTTTAACTCAAATTTGATGAAAGAAAAGGTGAAAGGTTTGGGATGGCCATAGAAGATAAAAACAAAATTAACTTTTTACCCAAGGCGGGGCTTCAACATTTTCAAAGCTAAATTGGTGTGTCTACAGATAGAATGCATAGGATTAGAAAAAGAAGAGTTTACGATGTAAGGGTCACAATCGTGCCGGCTAACCCACAAAGTTCCTACCCAAGTAGCGGGATTTCCTTTTTCAGCGGGCTAGGCAATGCGTCAGAAGCTGAAGCCCAAGCCCAACCCACGGGCTTAGGCCAATTGAGTGGGCTAGAAGGCTAAGAGTCAGGCAAGATAGCATGCTTGCAGGCGGGGCTTATGGCCGGGCCGCAACTTCAATCACCAAACCGAAGGCCAACCCACAAACTATTCGAGCTGCGCCACTGCCCGACGGGCTTGGGTGGGGCTAAAGCCCTATGAGATGGGCGGGCTTCGGCCTAGCGCACATAAAAAACAAGAAAAATGGATGCACACAAAGGAAAAACCGGAAGCATTTGTATCGTGTGTGTCTTGGCCTCTAGTAAGCCTTATCATCGAGTAGGGCCGAGCTGGCCCAGTCAGCGAACTTCGAGCCCAAGCTAGCCCGCGGGTCGGGCATAGCGGGCTTTTTTTTAGCAGGCCGGGCTATCTCTCAAAAGATGAAGCCCAAGCCTCGCCCACAGGCTTATCCTAGTCGGGTGGGTGGGCAGGCGGGCCAATCTGCGGACTGGCTGGGCTATTTGGGCTGGCCAAATTGCTTATTGCCTATTGACTTTTTTGGCCAAGATTAATGGGTTTTTTTTTTTTTTTGGATATGCTATTTGGGCCAAAATTAGATTATTACCCAAGACTTAAAGAACCTAGTTCCCATCTACCCCTATATCCGATAAAAGTTCCAGGCAATAGATTTAGTATTTCTCTCCTATCTTGAGCCAAGGGAGTCTACTGCTATGATTCACACTGTGGAGCAAGCAGATCAAGGAAACCTCTAAATAATTTCCATAGATCTTTAATTTGCATTGCTACTCTTACAGCTTAACAATTACCAGTTTATCTCTCAAGAATTTAAAGAGGATCAGAGTCTTGGGAGTTGACTTTTTACATATGCAAAGTGCAATTGTGAAAGAAAATAATCAAGTGTACCAAGTTTTGGGTGCGTCACAGCATCAACATATCTGGGCTACTAGGTGGGCTAGTGATAGGCGCGCAAAATGCATGATTTTAAGCGCCTAAGTAGGGTAGAGTTAGCGCGATTTTTGTGCGGTTAATCCTCATTTTCCAGTTAATTCGTGCACGTGGTTGGATTGTGTGTTTGTGCTTAATTTGCAGGGAATTGAGGTGTGTTGGCGCTAATCGGAGTTGTTGGAAGGGCATGCACGAGGATC
>JAXBDA010004385.1:0-29224 GCA_036023075.1 Gaultheria prostrata | reverse complement strand
CAGCTCAAAGCCATAAAGGCTTTACGCGTACAAATAGTTAGGGAGGTTGGCACAGTGTCTCGCCGACAAGAATAATCCCCTGCTACTCACGGCTGCTACACTTGGGAGGAATCTCAACACAACTTACGTACCGAAACATATCATCACTGATATGCAAAGTTCTCAAAACTACCTATATCCTTGAACAAAACACTGTAGACCACCCTTATAACAATATGTAAATGCTCTATGTTTATAATTAATTGATGAAACAATCAAGAAGTCGACATTTCTACAATAATTTTCTAGTTCACAATAGGTTGATGGCGACCATTACAAAAATTAGGCCTTTTCTTATATGAAATTGACAACTTTTCTTATATGAAATTGACAAAATATATAGCTGCAGTGCCTCAAAACAAATGTTACGCCGGCTCCAACTAGCTATTTGCCCTTTTTTCAATGGTAATATATACATATATAAATGCAACAAGTGATAGAAAATGTGCATATACACATACATTTACATTTATATACATTTACGAGGCTGAGTAAGCTCTGCTAGCCTGTAGGCTGTAAGACTTCATTAAACACTTAATAGCTGTATGAGACCATCCGGCAACGGCAGCCAATGACAAAAGATGAAGAAGAAGAAAAAAAAAGAAAGGGAGGGAAAACGGCAGACTCATAAAGATAAATATTACTATCCTATTAGTCATATTCTTAATCTTCTATACATATCCAAAACCCACATTTATATACATTTACGAGGCTGAGTAAGCTCTGCTAGCCTGTAAGACTTCATTAAACACTTAATAGCTGTATGAGACCATCCGGCAATGGCAGCCAATGACAAAAGATGAAGAAGAAGAAGAAAAAAGAAAGGGAGGCAAAACGGCAGACTCATAAAGATAAATATTACTATCCTATTAGTCATATTCTTATTCTTCTATACATATCCAAAACCCACGTGAGCATTATGTTTTCAACCTCACATAACAGAAACTGTGTGAACATTCTTTCTGCGGCTGAAGACCAGCTCTATGAGATATCAGACACAAACTAGAATACACAACCAAGAGCAAAGCTAATTACCAAGATCCGATTCCCTCACCTCACTCATGGAGATAGTACAAACCTCCGCCAGCCTACTAATCAAGAGGGTGAGTGAAAATCTCATGAACGGGAGAGAAAGAAAGCTCTACCCTTTCCTAACCCAAGGAATGAAATCGTCAATCAAAATTTAGAAGATTATTTTCAATTATACCACAAGTGAAGCAATTTCTCAAACTCAGGCTTACATTTGCATTTGCCCCATTGGCCATAAAAAAAAACGAAGCTTTTACTCAAATTTCAGTTACGCTTTTACGTACACACATTTTACATTTGCATAGCACTCCATCAATGTCTTCCATCCCCATTTTACACATCTTTTTACATAGGTAAAGGGGTGAAGAACAAATTAGGAATTTTCACAATTGAATAGGAGTTTAACAACTCATGGTTTGAGGAAATCGGCGAGACAAACAAGAAAATTCCATCCAAGAGAGAAATTCTCTATCTCTGAAGTTTCTACCCGAAATGCAAATTTTTAAAATGCAAATTAAAGTTGCGAAAAAAGAAAACAACTCACGAGTATTACAGTAAGAGAATTAAATGCAACTTTTTAAGCCCATATATACCTTTGATAGAGAGATTCCTAACACTTCTTCACAGATAGTTGTAATGAACTGAGCAGATACTACGAAAAAATTGAAGCAGACATGTTGAGGAGAGAGAATGGAGTCAAACCACCACCAGCCTTTCCGATCACCTAGCCCATCTCATCCTCTCCTCAGTACACCGACCCTCCGCCGTCTGCCGCCGCCTCATCTACTCCCCTTCTGTCCCTCCCTTCCTCTCTCAATTTCCGACGCGCGAGAGAGAAGTGGGAACGAAAAAGAATGAAAAAGAATTAAGGGGGTTTTTATTTTTGGAAATTCCACGTCATGAAAAAGGTTGCACCTATGTCATGCCATGAAAACGACCTCGTTGCAGGATGTTCTTATTTTTGGAAATTCCACGTCATGACATAGGTTGCACCTGTGTCATACCACAAAAACGACCTCGTTTCAGAATGTTTTTATTTTTGGAAATTCCACGTCATGAAATAGGTTGCACCTGTGTCATGCCACAAAAACGACCTCGTTTTAGAATTTTTTTGGAATTTCCACGTCATGGCACAGGTTGCACCAGTGTCATGCCAATAAAACGACTTCGTTTCAGAATGTTTTTTTTTTGGAATTTCCACGGTCATGCCACAAAAACGACCTCGTTTCAGAATGTTTTAGTTCTAAGAACTCTTGAGGACGATTTCTAAATGGATAAAAAAAAAAGGGACGATTTCTACCTATATCGATCATCATTTAATGATCCGAGACATTATTCTTGTAGAAATTATTACGACACATATGACGTATGCATATTTCGCAAATAAAGTACAAATTAGTGCTTAATCGAAATGAATTTCTATTTCTTAAAATGGGTTCGGATACACTGAATCAAAACCATAATAACCGGTTTCATATAAATATAAATTAAGTATAATCTCGAGTTACCCTCCGACGTCGTCGAAGGTGAAACTCTCTCTCTCTCGCACGTCCGTCCGTCGGTCGGCAACTTAGAGGCTCCGGTCAATTGAAGCAACCTCAACTGCCGCTCATTCGAAACCATTACTTTGGGAATCGAATCGTGTCTTATTTCTCAGATGTTTCATCTACCAATTTTTTTGCATCTAAATTTGCACTGAACTGTAATGTTGCCATAGGATCTCATACCCACGAATAGATAGGGATTTTGGGGTTATTTGTAAGTGTTTGAAGTTTTTTTTTTCCTGGTTTTACTGAATATGACTGAAAGGTTGATTCCATTCATTGGCTCCTTCATGTTGCAGATATTTGTACTGGCATTTGGGAAGAAAATCCCCTTTATATTGTCATTCGTTTAATAATTCCATGTAGAAAGCCTGTCTAATCGATACGCATAGAAACCTAGATGTTCTTTAAAGAGTAGATGTTTTATCAGTAGTATTTTTGCTTTATTAAGTTAAGATTAGTGAATGTCAGATATTTTTCATTCTTCATTCGCCTGTGCAAGAAAAATGCTAGATGTTATCTCTAAATTTCAGAAAGTCTCTCTTTTTCCTCGCTCATTAATTACAAATTTCGTGTACCACTTCATGAGAAAGTGAAATTTGAATAGCACAATTGGATAAGAATATTCTGTGAGTGTATTAGTGTAAAGTTTTATGGGATTTCGCTCGCTTTAGAATTGGAGTGCATACCTACCGTGAATGCATTTTCTTTTTCATTTTCTGTGAGAAGCATGTTGTCGTGAATCACAAATGAATGAACAGTCGATAAATTTCGCGCAGATGGGCATTCCCTTGAAAGAATAAAGTCCCAAGAGTATCATTTTCATAAGCCTACGAGTCTTGCATATCATTGTTAGGCATATTATTCCTTTCAAAAACTTGGCTCCCGAATGGGAACTGGATTTGTCCAAAGAAAAACTGATTCTCAATCTCCATGTGTATTTATTTAAAGTGGTTTTGTATTCGTATTTTGAATGAGGTTGAGATTTGGTACCTGAAACTAAGATTTTGATTTTGGCAGGCAATGCTCAATAGGAGGAGAGAGAATATGTAGCTCACATGATCGTTTCTCTTGTTGCTGCTGAGTATGGACCTGAGAAATCAAAGCTTTTGAAAAGTATTATTGTCATACAACGTGAAAGCCACATGTCTAGAATCAACGACATACTCGGGAATTGAGTTCTTGTACTTTCAAATCCAACAAGTGGAAGCCTATACACGTGATAAATTGAATTTGAAGTTCCACATTTCATTGTATCATTTTGTAGCGGTTGCCTATTCTATGCAGTACATCACCAACTATTCATCTCAAATAATTTCGTAATCCCTTTTCAACTTTTAAATTTAAGTTCCACTTTTAAATGTAGAAGTAATTAGGATATGAGTATGTAGTTTACTTATTACTCTTTATGATATCTTTGCTTTTTTGGCTATCTCATTATTTTCCTCATTACAATAAATATTAATGGCTAATGTGTTACTTCTGTGAGTTTGTTATCAAGTATACCTACTTAATGGATTTTCCAATGAAGAAAATGGGTTGCGGACCCATATATTCAGAGCCTAGGTCACATGATCATCCGTTAGGGAATGGAAGCTAGTAGATTTGTTTGGAAATGTTATTAGTAGTTGGACACTTATACTGACAAAATTAATTTATCTTTTTGCTGGAAAATTACTATTGGATCCCTAGTAAAAACACTAGAGTCGCAAACTTTACATTCTTTTTTTTCTTTTTGCAATCGAGGAGAAGTTGCGGGAAAATAGACTAAGATGGTTTGGACATATCTACCGCAGACTTGTAGATGCAATAGTTAGGAGAGTTGATAGAATAGATTTAGGTAGTAACGCTACAAGGAGAGGAAGACCCAGATTGACATTAGATGCTATAGTCCGCAAGGATATGAGTACTGTAAATCTCAGTGAACATGTAGCCCTTGATAGAGCACCCTTGATAGAGCACAATGGAAAAACAGGATTCAATTAGTCGATGCTAATTAATTGGGACTTAAGGCACTGTTTGGTTTGGTTTGGTTTAATCGAAATAGTGGGACTTTGCCCCCATTTCTATACTTATGTTTTGTACTTTTAACTTCTTGCCGAAATCTAAACATCGCATTTTCTTCACTTTTTTTTTCCTTTTTTTTTTAGTACATGCAAGAAGTGTTAGTGGTTAGTGATGTTAGTAAAAATTGACCCTTGGTCTAATGAATTGGGTATAAGGTGCCTTATCAACTTGGCTACCACGGACTTGCACATTTTCTCCACTTTTGAATTCAGGGAATTGTGCGTGTGAGGAGGTTTTAGGTTTGTGAATAGAAATTTTGTGCAATCACAAATGGTCAACTGGTGTTCTACTGCGATCACAAATGGTCAACTGGCATTCTACTGCTACCTTGATAATTTCTAGAATTCTGCACTAGTTAATTTGAATTATACTCGGATTGAAATATCTACTTGAAAGTTATGGCAGTGATGATTTATTTGTCACGAGCTTTTTTGGGTAACAAAAGAGAGCACCATTGTAGTTGTGTGCGCTTTTCTTTGGGCCTGGCCTTTCAAGCTTATGATTGTCTCCACCTTCCTATACTACTTTTGTTGCATCTCCCCCATGGTTTGGAGGTTGATTTTCAAGATTTTCTAGCCATGCCCTTTATGTACACTTTGGGGTTGTGCCTAGATCTTTAGCCTTCATGTATGCTCTTTTGTTGTTTGTGGTAAAAAGTTTACACCGACAAAAAAACAATCATTAAGTTGTCATAGAATACTAATATTGCATTTTTTTTTTGTCAACGTTTCTCCTTGCTTTTTTGTGACTTTTTTGTTGGCATGGTTTGGCGTGGCAATGAAAATGAAAATGGTTCTTGCCTGTAGATTGCTGTATTTCTTGGTATTGGAAGATTTCCTGTTTCTGAAGTCTATTCACTTTCGTGAATTTAAATTGGCACCTGCTCATGTGTTGATTCAGTGAATAATGACCTACTTACTTTTGATGTCCTTTCTCTGTAATCATTTCCATTGTGAGTCTATAGTAGTGTAAACTACTACTTATGGCAGGAACAAGTAAAACTCTTCAGCACTCCTGATAATTTTTTAGCTCCATCAATTTTTTCACTTTTCTGTTGCAGAATTGAGGAGTGATCATAAGGTTATCACCGAGAGAATAGATCAAAGTATCCAACTTCTGCATCCAACAAGGTTGGCTTCAAAGTCTTCAGCACTTGTATGTTCAGGTAGGAAGAAGAGATCAATTTTGTATTTTATTGTTAGCAGGGAGGAAGAAGTTCAAGTTTTCTGCAATGATTTATCTTTGTGGATCTTTCTTGCTTCAAAATATATTTTCTTCTTTTTTCCCTGAGGAGTATGAGCATTTATTCTAGTATGAGCATTTATTCTCTCTCAAGCAAAATATTAACCAAGTAATAGATAGTTTTACATGACAAACATAAATTCTTTGATTTTTTGGGTGTGCTGGTGGTACTAGTGATAATATTCTTGGCTTTTGTGCCAACGGGTGGTTTTCAATCCATGTCTTTTTATGGTTTTGTATGCATTCCATGTTTACATCAGTACATCATGTGTGATGCTTTTGTTCCGAACTGTTGTTGGATGGAGCTGTAGATAGCCCAACTTATGTCAGGTAATTATATCCTGGGGCAATACTCTCAAGATTAACTGGCAGCAGAAAACAAACAGCGCAGCTCTTTAAGTACTCTACCCTTGCCTCAATCCAATGCACACACCCCAACTCATGCTCACAATAGTGGCAGTATTTCCATCATCTTCTTCATGGAAAATACTGTCGCTTCACAAATAGATGTCAGGAGTTTTAAGGGCTTATATTTCTCTGTTTTCCTCACTAGATGTGCAAATTGAGAAAGCATTATCTGTCCTTTTCAACTGCTTATAGGAGTTCTTTCAATCCACTTGCACTTATTGCTTTCATGTCCAACTCTTGCTTGTGAGAGTTCCGGTGCTTCATTTACATTTGCATGACATTGGATTATATGTGTAGAAGTAGCGTGCCATTAAGGAGGGATTCAACAAGTGGCACAGCTTATCTAGAAGATTTCTTTCCCTTCTCATGAGTGTGGCAGATGGTTCTTCTTTAAAGTAAATTACTTGATGTACAAATTTTTCTTAGTGGATATGTATCTGATGTTTTACTCTGATTTTCTTTCTTTCTGAGGTTTGCAACTTCTAACTGTTTTCCCCTAAAATATTCCCAGGTAACGTCGAAGGGTCAAATAGTCAAGATTCATCTACTGTCGATGTTGGTACATCTGCT
This sequence comes from Gaultheria prostrata, assembly GCA_036023075.1. Lineage (NCBI taxonomy): Eukaryota > Viridiplantae > Streptophyta > Magnoliopsida > Ericales > Ericaceae > Gaultheria > Gaultheria prostrata. Next base: position 22,325 of record JAXBDA010004385.1, on the reverse strand, counting down.
TCCTACCACAATGTTTTTTTCTGGAAACACGATGAGTGCTATGGATGTTGATGCAACTGTCCGCATACCATTTGCAGTAGTTGATGAGACAGTCGAGGATTCTCCTGCAGCAGAAGATGGCTTATAACTTGGAGCCCAGATAGTGAAATTTGGGAACATGGAATCTGGTGATAACTTGTTGCCAAAGCTTGCTTCTGAAGCTCAGTCAAATCAGGGCCATGGAATATCTGTAGTGGTTTTGAGGGAAGCTGCACTCGTCAACCTGAGAGTCGCACCTAGAGTATGGCAAGGTCGCGGTTTTCTGGGGTATGTTTGGCGTTCCTCTTCTCGCTGGTCACTATTACTATTTAGATAATCCGCTAAACCTTTGACATGTCAGTTCTAGCTGGAATGATCTGCACTTCTTGTGATTGTTGTGCAAATATCATTAGGTGCTAGAATAAACTTGAAGGAATTGACTTGGATGCGTTCTGAAATGTCTTCTTGAGCATCCTGGCTTACTCCACGTTGGAGTGGGTTTTGCCCTGATTGACTGGAACTTTTGGTTAGGTAATAAGGGACTATCTGTCAGATATTTTCTGATTCTTATTTAGGTGCTTGTTGACGGTTCTTCTTGATTGACATGACTTTTTCTCTCCTGTTAGGGCTGGGTGTCTGCATAGTTTTAGGTAGAAGACGTGGATAGCATTCATTTTTCTAACAGTGAATTTATGTCATTTACTTGCAGATGTCATGTCCGAATGCTGTGATTGGCATGATCGTGTCGACAAATGGAGGTAATGGGGTTAGGGCAGTTGAAAGACAAAGCTTCATTGGTTATTAGACATCTTCTTAGCCTTTCCATACAATGACAACACTTCTGTAAATTTGGATTGTACTCTGTGTGAAACTTCTGTTTTGCCGCCTTATTGTATCTCCTGGATTTTCTAACCGTTTTGTAGAGTGCTTGTGGACATCAGAAGAAAGATGTATCGACTTGTTTTCGTTTTACTAAGCACATATGTGTTTCTTACATCTTTGGTCATTGTGGGATCAATGGAGGTTCAGATGTTCGTGGCATTTATCCGGTATATGAGTAACATATTTTTACCTCTAAGTCTAGAAAAGAGTACTCTAATTACCACTAAGGTAAGTAACTTTTTTAAATTACCATTAAGGTAAGTTACTCTTTTTTGGGGTTTATATTTAGGGTGCACTTTCCTATTATAGGGTTTTAGTGGTTTAGACACTTTTATAGGGTACCCTAGGATTTTAGGCATTTTCATAGGGTACCCTAGGGTTTAGGTTTAGGCACTTTCAAAGAATACCCTAGGGTTTAGATTTAAGGTGCACTTTTCTATTATAGGGTTTTAGGTACTTTCATAGGGTACCCTAAAATTTTAGGCACTTTCATAGAATACCCTAGGATTTTAGTGGTTTAGGCACTTTCATAGGGTACCCTAGGATTTAGGCATTATCGTACGGTTTTAGAAGTTCAGGAGAGAGACTGTGTCTCTCCTATGTGATGTGGGGTGGGGGAGAGAGAGAGAGAGACGGAACAAATGTCGGGCAGAATGAATGTAAGTGGGAATGAATGCAAAATAGGCGCGTTGTACTTGTAGGAGCTTTTCTGGGCTTCGACTAGAGCTACACGTAATTAAGGCCTCGTCGCTAGAATTGCCTCTATGATTAACTTCTCCATTAGCAAGGCATTGCAGTGTTCGTCCAATCCTCGTCGCTAGAATTTGTATTTCTTGGATCTTTAATGGTAGTTGCAAACTGCACTCGAGTATTTCATGCATACGATGGGAGTTAAGCATGCTGGATTACACTTTTTCCCCTTATTTCCACTATTTTTGTCTGTGTATCGTCTTCTGCTATCTCCTTCAGCATGTCAATTTATAAGACTTTAACATTATTTTTCCCAAACCCCATGGTCAATTTATAAGACTTTAACCTGTTCAGTGTTCTAAAAGTTGGCCGCCTACACCAACTAGTCCCCGCCTAGGTGCTAGGCAGTGGTCCAATGCCTAGATTAGGAAGCCAACTAGTCCGCGCCTAGGCGATTTTTAAAACATTGATCACAATTCACATTCAGAAACAAAGAACCAAGTGGGAAACATATTTTGTAGTATTTAGAAAAGAAAAAGGAGAAAAAAAATATTTTAATAGAGAATAAGTAAAATTGATACTAGAATTGTTGGAGTGTTGAAAGAGATGTGAGTAGGTAAAGTGGAAAAAGTGCACTGTTCGCTAGCACATTTTGCTCAATTTTTACCTAATCTATTGGAAGTGCTTTCAGTGAGGTTCGAACCCAGTCAAATAAATGAAAGTACATGTTGTCATACTGAGTTACCGCTCTACTTGCCATTTATTATCAGTATGTAGAATTTGTTGAATGCATTATGATCGCGAAAAAATAAATTTGATTTTATAAAAAAAAGATATAGAAGAAAGCAAAAATTAAAGGGATTATAATAACTGCTTCGTTCGACTACCACACATAAGTTTATATTGCTACCAGTTGCTATATTTACAACCATAACTTAAGCTGGAATAAGTCTCTTCTAATTCGGAATTAAATTTCGTTAATTCACTATAAATTACTATAAAATTTATCTCCATAACTTGGTGGTCCCACAACCACCAAGTTGCTGCTTAACATTTTTTTTTTTTTTGAACTGAAGTTGCTACTTATAACTGATTAAGAATAAAACCACCGCATGTGGTAGTGGAGATGGCAAGGGTAAATAGATTTGAGTGTTTCCTCATGATTTGTCTAGGTTCGAGTCCCGCTAATTACGGACTAGTGTGGAGGGTCCTATATCCATCTAGTATTTAGGTGGTGCTGTGGTGATCCTTTCTGGACAATAATTATGGCTCAAACGGGACACATCCAATGGCCGATCGAGAACTGTTGTGGTCATGCCTAATGGGAGTTGTTACTCTAGTTGCCCTTTTGCAGTTCAAAAAAAAAATGGATTAAGAATAAACTCTCCGTGAAAATAAAATATGCTTTGATATGTTACAAATCATGATCGCATTTTGAATTTTTGCAAATTTTTTAGGGATCCCAATTCCCAACCTTGTGTATTAGACAGATCTCATATCAATCTGTAAAAGAGCGGCCGCGTCGAGAATTGATCATGTTTAACGTTAACCCATCGCATATTGTAACCTGGGAGAGAATTAGCGCGTGAACAAATTGCTCACATATGGTCATGCACGCATCAATGGCCACAATAAGGGTGTTTCTTCTTTGCAAACTGAATCACACATGTAAGTAAATTGCATATTAATGAAGAAACATGCTAAATTTGAAACATTGAAACCTAGAATCGAATGAAACAAGAGAGAATTCGATTTAAATTTGAAAGGATGAACTTTTCACATAGGACATACATTAGCAGGGAAAAAAGCCCTGAATCTTTTCACGTAGGACATACATTAAAATGGATGAACTTTCAAATTAGATGGCTATGTAGATCGTGATTTGGTGAAGCATACTCCTAAGTCCTAACATGGTAAACAAATTTGATGGTTTGGAAGTAATGAATCTTAAAATGCTTAGCAACCAAAAGAATGAGGAACATAAACATCCATCAGAAAATATATTGGCGGAGGACTCTTTGGAGCATCTTAAAATTAAAGTGCCTGCTAAAAGTTCGCATGGAAGCAAATTCCTAAAATCAAGTGCCCAGTTATAATGTCACGACTAGAAAGATGGCCAACGGCAGGAGGAACAAGCTCAGCTAGTGAACCAGCCTGCGGAACAAGGAAAGTCCGAATAAGAATTTTTACATATCTCAAAAATTATAAAAAGAAGATCCAGACAAATCATAGGGAAATAAGATTCAGTAAGAAATAGAAGTACACATTAAACTGACAAATGAGCAGCATACCTCGTCAATTAGAGTGCTTGAGATTTCTCTAAACTCCTTTTTGAAACCCAGTTCTAGCTGTGAAAACACCAGTTTTTTCAGCAGCCAAGTCCCAAATCCATAAATATTCCCCATAAGGGTTGCATTTTACCAAGGAAAACCGCATTGCTAAGTTGGGGGGAAAAAAAAAAGCAAAAGAAGGAAACAGATTGAGTGAAGTTCAATTATGTAGGGCAAACCTGCATATAACTGACTCCCCAGTCCTGTAAAATTTTCCCAAGCTTACGCCTCAGCCATGCAGCATTAGTACAAAGAATTTTGAGCAAATTGATCACTAACTGCGACAATGAATCACACATAGTATCTGTTAGATGGAGCATTCTTTGCGGCAAGCTTGGAAGTACGCAAAAGTGAGGGAAATGAAACAAACTAGACCAATGGAACCTCAAACCAAACCGTCTACCCCCGAACCCAACCAAAAACAACAAGCGGAACGAGAAAAGATAAAGCAAAAAAAAAAAAAAAAAAAAGGAAACCAACTACCTTCCTTCCTTGATCTCATTAACAAACTGATAATTGGTAGTCAGTTAACTAAACCCCTGGTTTGGGACCAACTTGAGAGTTGCTTAAAGAACATTGTTGAAAAAAAGAAAAGGGGATCTCGTTAAGATGCATATCAAGAAAGGGGTAGAATGCCTAATTTTAACCTTCCCTAGTTGACCAAGAACTTCATTCTTCACAATTTCGTAGTCCTTCGGAACCTCGGGCAATGCTGCAGCTTCAGAAATCACAGAAAAGACAGGATCCCGTCCATAGAGTTCCCATTACAAATGAGTAGAACCTGTTCATAAGTTTGAAGGGGAATTGAAAACAGCAAAATGATGAGAAATTGTAACTGATAAATTGAAAGAAAGTAAAAATGAAAAGAAGAGGTGGAGGTATATGTAAGAACATATTTAAATTGTGAAAAGATAATCGTCTCATTTTCATGTTTGAAATTTGCGACTTCTTGCTGTATTTGGTATAAACAATTCAAAACTTTAAAAGACTAGATTGGAAACACAAAATGTCTTCCAACTTAAACCAATACGAAAACAAGGGGAAGATAATGCCTTTCGAGCTTTTGAAGTTTGAGAGGTAAGCGCTGCAGGCAAACATAAGAACTTGCTCTGGTATCTCCAAAATCTATCCACCTTTTTTATAATAGCATGTCTTAATTTCTTATGAGAACAAGCCTTCCAGAAATCAACTCAAATGGCTAAGAAATAGCGAAGAAAGTGGCTAAGCCTTTAGACTTCAACCATGGTCAGCAACTGGGAGTGCACCAAAAGATATAAATGCGTACACGGCTACACGTTCTTCTGATTGTGAAGCATAGTGATTCCAGTTATAATGTTACGAGTGAGAAGTGCCTGATCGGTTATTTGCCTCTATCTAAAGTTTCACTCAACATCACCCTCCCTGTTTCAGGTTTTGGGGAGTTTTTTCTTCTTCCATTCAACAAGTTTAGGGAGGGTTCCTCTTTAGGCATACATATGGAGTACAAGTTTTCCTGGAAGAGTACAATTTTTATGTCAAGATGGGCAACTGGAAGCAAGGGAATTTGGAGCAGATAGCTATTCAGTCAGCAGCGATTTTAATCATAAATTAACCAAATGAAAATATGTCCAGAATCCAGATAGACATCCGGGTGGCACTGACAAAAGAAAATATAAATCTAGTGGTATATGCTCCAATGAGAAGCGAACACTTAAAGAAGAAGAAAAAGACAAAGAAGAAAAGGTGAAGTGAGTAGTTTTTCAGTAACCAACCTGGAGATGAGCTCTTGCGACCAAATCGGGTTGAAATTTATGGAACTCAATCACAAAGTGTAAAACACCTTCAAGTCATGGGTCCAAAGAGTCGGAATATAAAATATCTACATCATGAAGAAGTTTTTGGAAATACTCAACAGCCCGGCAGAGGAAACCAAGAATGCACTTAATTTCTAAGTAAGATATCGGAAGCCAACCAAAGGCCAGCTCCAGTTGGTGCTACTGGATGACGAAATGGATTTTGGAATCCATACACTCACCTTTATCCAGCTGAGAATTTTAATTCCACGAGGTGGAGTAGGAGCAAACAATCTACAGTTCAAACTCGCATCAAACCCGATTGGATGAAAACCAGAAGCTGTGGTTCTATCTTCTAGTCCATCTTCACAAGTTCCACATGCATCGGAGCATAGGAATTCTGACGATTTTAGAATGGAATCTTGCTCTGATAAGCAAGAGGCTATATGTTTCCTAGCCAGCTCTAAACCACTGCCTTGAGGTCGCCTCATAGCTGTAAGAGCATGGTAGATGTGGTGAAAGGAAAATGGATACATGTCAAATGATACTACGAAAGCATCTATTACCGACCAGCTTCATGTTGATGATAACTGCCATTAGATAGTTGTCACCATTTGACTACACAACATCGTGAATGCAAACAAATGAATCACAAAACATAAGCAATATACATTCAAAATATAATTGAAACATAGACAAGCTCAGTCAGATCAGTAGTTGATATTAAAAAGAGAAGTACAGGCATGTGGAGAATTCTCAGATCAGATCAGTAGTTTATGGTTGTCAATGACAACCTGTTGCTGAGTACGGTGAGAGAGAAGACTTTGCATTGTCTGTGGATTAAAAAGAGAAGTACAGGCATACAAGATGAATCTATTTCACACGCACAAAACTAAATACACCCAAATTCTTTCGTATCCGAAAATATTATGCTATTGCCTGTTGTGTTGTTGACAACTAATATTTCTCCATGTGTTGGATCAACTATACTCTTAGACAAGTTTTATCACTCATAAAATTTGGATCCAATGTAGTGGATATCCTTCTTCAAGGAAACTAGAAACTAAGCGTGTTTTGCCTAAAAAAGTATAGACAATGTAAGAACCTACTCTAGGAAGTAGAACTAGAGAATATAATAACAAGATCACTTGCTTGGCATGGGTAAGGTAACAAATTAAAGGAAGGCTGGTCTCACCGCTGGATCAGTCAAAGATAGTAGGTTAACCCCATGACTATTCTCGAGCTAAGCACTTGGATGGATTAACATCACAAGTAGAATGTAGTTTAGGAGGTGAGGAGGAGATTAGCTACTGGTGTCCTCATTGCTGCAGTAATGCCTGTTATCTTTGCAACTTGTTGTATCGGGAAGAAGAACACCATGTGGTGTAAGTTGAGATGTTTAATTTCTCCCTCTTCTATGTGCTGACTGCTGAATATTGCTGATACTTCTCTCTCTAGTTTGTCCTCATCAATATCATATTTGTTTCGTCTGTCAACTGTCCAAGTTTAAATGCATTTCGGTACTAGATGTTTTTGTGCAGTGCCAAGTTTTCATATCAGCAAAAGTTTCAGCTATTTTGCATATAAGGTTGAGTTATTTCTCATGTTGAGTGAATACTGGTAGAAAACAGGTGGCTTTTGATGTTCTAAGATATGGGTTTAGGCACTGTATCTCTCCATTTTCAATTATACCACAAGTGAAGGAATTTCTCAAACTCAGGCTTACATTTGCATTTGCCCCATTGGGCATAAAAAAACGAAGCTTTTACTCAAATTTCAGTTAAGCTTTCACGTACACTCATTTTACATTTGCATAGCATCAATGTCTTCCATCCCCATTTCACACATCTTTCTACAAAGGTAAAATGGTGAAGAACAAATTAGGAATTTTCACAATTGAATAGGAGTTTAACAACTCACGGTTTGAGGAAATCGGCGAGACAAACAAGAGAATTTCATCCAAGAGAAAATTCTCGAAATGCAAATTTTTAAAATGCAAATTAAAGTTGTGAAAAAAGAAAACAACTCACGAGTATAACAGTAAGAGAATTAAAGGAAACTTTTTAAGCCCACATATACCTTTGATAGAGAGATTCCTAACACTTCTTCACAGATAGTTGTAATGAACTGAGCAGATACTACGAAAAAATTGAAGCAGACATGTTGAGGAGAGAGAATGGAGTCAAACCACCACCAGCCTTTCCGATCACCTAGCCCATCCCATCCCATCCCATCCGCTCCTCAGTACACCGACCCTCCGCCGTCTGCCGCCGCCTCATCTACTCCCTTCCTCTCTCAATTTCCGACGCGCGAGAGAGAAGTGGGAAGGAAAAAGAATGAAAAAGAATTAAGGTGTTTTTTTTGGAAATTCCACGTCATGACACAGGTTGCATCTGTGTCATGCGACAAAAACGACCTCGTTTCAAAATGTTTTTTTTGGAAATTCCACGTCATGACATAGATTGAACGTGTGTCATGCTACAAAAACGACCTCGTTTTAGAAGGTTTTTTTGGAAATTCCACGTCATGACACAGGTTGCACCTGTGTCATGCGACAAAAACGACCTCGTTTCAGGATGTTTTGATTCTAAGAACTCTTGAGTGCTACAAGGACGATTTCTACCCATATCGATCATCATTTAATGATCCGAGACATTCTTCTTGTAGAAATTATTACGACACATATGATGTATGCATATTTAGAAAATAAAGTACAAATTAGTGCTTAATCGAAATGAATTTCTATTTCTTAAAATGAGTTCGGATAACATTGAATCATATTCCCTTCTATAATAACAACTCTTAGAAGACTTTAAACACATTTTTCATCTATCTCAGTGATATTTTAATAATCTGAGACATTCATATTGTAGAACGTCGAAAAATACTTATCATGTAAAATTTTCGTATTAATTAGATACCGATTGATACTTGATCTGAATGAATTTATATTTCTTAAAATAGGTTTGTCTACACTGAATCAAAACCATAATAACCGGTTTCATATAAATATAAATTAAGTATAATCTCGAGTTACCCTCCGACGTCGTCGAAGGTGAAACTCTCTCTCTCTCGCACGTCCGTCCGTCGGTCGGCAACTTAGAGGCTCCGGTCAATTGAAGCAACGTCAACTGCCGCTCATTCGAAACCATTACTTTGGGAATCGTATCGTGTCTTATTTCTCAGATGTGAGCAGGTTTAATCATCTAATTTTTTGCATCTAAATTTGCACTGAACTGTAATGTTGCCATAGGATCTCATACCACGAATAGATAGGGATTTTGGGGTAATTTGTAAGTGTTTGAAGTTTTTTTTCCTGGTTTTACTGAATATGATTGAAAGGTTGATTCCATTCATTGTTCCTTCATGTTGCAGATATTTGTACTGGCATTTGGGAAGAAAATCCCCTTTATATTGTCATTCGTTTAATAATTCCATGGTAGAAAGCCTGTCTAATCGATACGCATAGAAACCTAGATGTTCTTTAAAGAGTAGATGTTTTTTATCAGTAGTATTTTTGCTTTATTAAGTCAAGATTTATTTAGTTAGGATTAGTGAATGTGAGATATTTTTTCATTCTTCATTCGCCTGTGCAAGATGTCTCTCTTTTTCCTCTCTCATTAATTACAAATTTCGTGTACCACTTCTTGAGAAAGTGAAATTTGAATAGCACAATTGGATAAGAATATTCGGTGAGTGTATCAGTGTAAAGTTTTATGGGATTTTGCTCACTTTAGAATTGGAGTGCATACCTACTGTGAATGCATTTTCTTTTTCATTTTCTGTGAGAAGCATGTTGTCGTGAATCACGAATGAATGAACAGTCGACAAATTTCGCGCAGATGGGCATTCCCTTGAAAAAAGTAAAGTCCCATGAGTATCATTTTCATAAGCCTACAAGTCTTGCATATCATTGTTAGGCATATTACTCCTTTCACAAACTTGGCTCCCGAATGTGAACTGGATTTGTCCAAAGAAAAACTGATTCTCAATCTCCATGTGTATTTATTTAAAGTGGTTTTGTATTCGTATTTGAATGAGGTTGAGATTTGGTACCTGAAACTAAGATTTTGATTTTGGCAGGCAATGCTCAATAGGAGGAGAGAGAATATGTAGCTCACATGACCATTTCTCTTGTTGCTGCTAGGTATGGACCTGAGAAATCAAAGCTTTTGAAAAGTATTATTGTCATACAACGCGAAAGCCAAATGTCTAGAATCAACGACATACTCGGGAATTGAGTTCTTGTACTTTCAAATCCAACAAGTGGAGGCCTATACACCTGATAAATTGAATTTGAAGTTCCACATTTCATTGTATCATTTTGTAGCGGTTGCCTATTCTATGTAGTACATCACCATCTGTTCATCTCAAGTAATTTCGTAATCCCTTTTCAACTTTTAAATTTAACTTTCACAGTTGTATATTACATTTTGGTATTGTTGCTTGTATATCAAGCTGTAGAGCAATAGTCCAGTTATTAAATTTCCCAATGTTGTGAATTTTTAGCTCATCGTTGAATTGCATTTAGCTAACAAAACCATTTCTACTTATATATATGCAGGTGGAGGAGTGGATGAGAAATAGTGACTGATCAGCTGGGGAAGTGACTAGGGTCTCTTGCGTCCATGGCGATTAAATACATCATGGAATGTTTCGATGTTCCAATGGAACTCTCATGGGACATTCTTTATAGACGAATCTTATGCTCTTGGAGAATTTAAGCCATGCTTCACTTTCAGTTGTCACAATCTTGTTTTAGTTTTTTTAGCATCGCATAAGTGTGGTGTGGATATCATTTCTGAAGTTGAGGGACAAATTTCTTGTAAATAATATCGAGATGTGAAATGTAGAAGTAATTAGGATATGAGTATGTAGTTTACTTAGTACTCTTTATGATATCTTTGGTTTTTTGGCTATCTCATTCTTTTCCTCATTACATTAAATATTAATGGCTAACGTGTTACTTCTTTGAGTTTGTTATCGAGTATACCTACTTAATGGATTGTCCAATGAAGAAAATGGATTGCGGACCCATATATTCAGAGCCTAGGTCACATGATCATCCATTAGGGAATGGAAGCTAGTAGATTTGTTTGGAAATGTTATTAGTAGTTGGACACTTATACTGACAAAATTAGTTTATCTTTTTGCTGGAAAATTACTATTGGATCCCTAGTAAAAACACAAGAGTCACAAACTTTACATTCTTTTTTTTCTTATTGCAATCGAGGAGAAGTTGCGAGAAAATAGACTAAGATGATTTGGACATATCTACCGTAGACTTGTAGATGCAATAGTTAGGAGAGTTGATAGAATAGATTTAGGTAGTAACGCTACAAGGAGAGGAAGACCCAGATTGACATTAGATGCTATAGTGCGCATGAATATGAGTACTCTAAATCTCAATGAACATGTAGCCCTTGATAGAGCACAATGGAAAAACAGGATTCAAGTAGTCGATGCTAAATAATTGGGACTTAAGCCTCGGTTTGGTTTGGTTTAATCGAAACTGTGGGACTTTGCCCCCATTTTTGTACTTATGTTTTGTACTTTTAACTTCTTGCCGAAATCTAAACATCGCATTTTCTTCACTTTTTTTTTTCCTTTTTTTTTTAGTACATGCAAGAAGTGTTAGTGGTTAGTGATGTTAGTAAAAATTGACCTTGGTCTAATGAATTGGGTATAAGGTGCCTTATCAACTTGGCTGCCACGGACTTGCATATTTTCTCCACTTTTGAGTTCAGGGAATTGTGCGTGTGGGGAGGTTTTAGGTTTGTAAATAGAAATTTTGTGCAACCACAAATGGTCAACTGGCGTTCTACTGCTACCTTGATAAAATTCTAGAATTCTGCACTAGTTAATTTGAATTATACTCGGATTGAAATATCTAATTGAAAGTTATGGCAGTGATGATTTATTTGTCACGAGCTTTTTTGGGTAACGAAAGAGAGCACCATTGTAGTTGTGTGCGCTTTTCTTTGGGCTTGGCCTCTCAAGCTTATGATTGTCTCCACCTTCCTATACTACTTTGTTGCATCTCCCCCATGGTTTGGAGGTTGATTTTCAAGATTTTCTAGCCACGCCCTTTATGTACACTTTGGGGTTGTGCCTAGATCTTTAGCCTTCATGTATGCTCTTTTGTTGTTTGTGGTAAAAAGTTTACACCGACAAAAAAACAATCATTAAGTTGTCATAGAATACTAATATTGCATGATTTTTTGTCAACGTTTCTCCTTGCTTTTTTTGCGATTTTTTTGTTGGCATGGTTTGGCGTGGCAATGAAAATGAAAATGGTTCTTGCCTGTAGATTGCTGTATTTCATGGTATTGGAAGATTTCCTGTTTCTGAAGTCTATTCACTTTTGTGAATTTAAATTGGCACCTGCTCATGTGTTGATTCAGTGAATAATGTCCTACTTACTTTTGATGTCCTTTCACTGTAATCATTTCCATTGTGAGTCTATAGTAGTGTAAACTACTACTTATGGCAGGAACAAGTAAAACTCTTCAGCACTCTTGATAATTTTTTAGCTCCGTCAATTTTTTCACTTTTCTGTTGCAGAATTGAGGAGTGATCGTAAGGCTATCACCGAGAGAATAGATCAAAGTATCCAACTTCTGCATTCAACAAGGTTGGGTTCCAAGTCTTCACCCCTTGTATGTTCAGGTAGGAAGAAGAGATCAATTTTGTATTTTATTGTTAGCAGGGAGGAAGAAGTCCAAGTTTTCTGCAATGACTTATCTTTGTGGATCTTTCTTGCTTCAAAATATGTTTTCTTCTTTTTTTCCCTGAGGAGTATGAGCATTTATTCTAGTATGAGCATTTATTCTTTCTCAAGCAAAATATTAACCAAGTAATAGATAGTTTTAATGATCTAAACCGTTTATCTTGTAGGACCCACAAAATAGTATTCTCATTCCGAAAATTAGCTTCACCGGACATCAATAGGTGTATCAAAATATTACATTTTGATTTATAAAACGGATGGTCATGAAAAGTTTAACTTGACAAGATCTGACCGTCCATTTTACTAACTAAAATTCAACTTTTGACAGATTTTTTCATATCTAATCAAGCTGATTTTTTGCGTGAATATACTACACTATGGACCCTACAAGATGGACGGTTCGGATTATAACAATAAATGCACGGTGAGATCCAAAATGGGCGGCGGTGAAAAACCTACCGTTTCCACCGCCAGTGGGAATAATTTATTCTCTAAAACTTATCTCAAAAAACTATGATTGTTTCGTCATTCATCAGTGTCTTTCCATCTTTTTCTTGTTCAAAACGTGGAATAGAGCATCGACAATGAATACTTGTATTAATAGGTCCCACAACCACCAAGTTGCTGCTCAACCTTTTTTTTCTTCTGAACTGAAGTTGCTGCTTATTACTGATTAAGAATAAAACCACCGCATGGCAAGGGTAGATAGATTTGAGTGTTTCCTCATGATTTGTTCAGGTTCGAGTTCCGCTAATTACGGACTAGCGTGGAGGGTTCTATGTTCATCTAGTACCTAGGTAGTGCTGTGATGATCCTTTCTGGACAATAGTTATGGCTCAAACCGGACATTCAACGGCCGATCGAGGACTGTGGTCATGCCTAATGAGAGTTGCTACGCTGGTTGCCTCTTTCCACCCTTTCACAATTTTAAAAAAAAAACTGATTAAGAACCGTGAAAATAATGTATGCTTGATATGTAACAAATCATGGCCGCATTTTGAATTTTTGCAAATTTTTTAGGGATCCCAATTCCCAACCTTGTGTATTAAACAGACGTCATATCAATCTGTAAAAGAGCAACCGCGTCGAGGATTGATCATGTTTAACGTTAACCCATCGCATACTCTAACATGGGAGAAAATTAGCGCGTGAACAAATTGCCCACATACGCTCATGCACGCATCAATGGCCACAAAAAGGGTATTTCTTCTTTGCAAATTGAAGCACATATGTAAGTAAATTGCTCTAGTACACACAAAACCATTTATGTCTTTGCATATTAATGTAGAAACATGCTAAATTTGAAACATTAAAACCCAAGAGTCAAATGAAACAAGAGAGAATTCTTGAGTCAAAATACAATTAGAGAGAGAAGAAGAAAGTCAATGTCGTCGTTAGTTTTAATTAGTGAAACCTTAGACAAATGTAAGAGACCACGTACGTAGAATGTTCAAATGCAAAGAAACCATGTAGGGATGATCCCAAAACACCAAACTTCAGGGGATCATAAGCAAGTTAGATATACATTGGTATATTCATGAAAATAAAATTTGACGTGGAATTAAGTACACCACGACGAGAAAAATAAAATATATGATTGGCAGGAAGAGAAAATTGACTATCAAGAACAGATATAAAACAAACAAAAGTTCATTTCATTCGTAACTTTATATTTTCTTAGCTCCTTGCTCCACCGAAGAAAAAGCACTCATCCTTTTCAAATTTGAAAGGATGAACTTTTCACAGGACATACATTAGCAGGGAAAAAGCCCTGAATCTGTTCACGTAGGACATACATTAGAATGGATGAACTTTCGAATTAGATGGCTACGTAGATCGTGATTTGGTGATGCATACTTCTAAGTCCTAACATGGTAAACAAATTTGATGGTTTGGAAGTAATGAATCTTAAAATGCTTAGCAACCAAAAGAATGAGGAACATAACCATCCATCAGAAAATACATTGGCGGAGGACTCTTTGGAGCTTCTTCAAATTAAAGTGCCTGCTAAAAGTTCGCATGGAAGCAAATTACTAAAATCAAGTGCCCAGTTATAATGTTACGACTGGAAAGATGGCCAACGGCAGGAGGAACAAGCTCAGCTAGTGAACCAGCCTGCGGAACAAGGAAAGTCCGAATAAGATTTTTTTTTAATGGCATAAGTATCTCAAAAATTATAAAAAGAAGATCCAGGCAAATCATAGGGCAATAAGATTTAGTAAGAAATAGAAGTACACAATCCTAAACTGACAAATGAACAGCATACCCCGTCAATTAGAGTGCTTGAGATTTCTCTAAACTCCTTTTTGAAACCCAGTTCTAGCTGTGAAAACACCAGTTTTTTCAGCAGCCAAGTCCCAAATCCATAAATATTCCCCATAAGGGTTGCATTTTACCAAGGAAAACCGCATTGCTAAGTTGGGGGGAAAAAAAAAAGCAAAAGAAGGAAACAGATTGAGTGAAGTTCAATCATGTAGGGCAAACCTGCATATAACTGACTCGCCAATCTTGTAAAATTTTCCCAAGCTTACGCCTCTGCCATGCAGCATTAGTACAAAGAATTTTGAGCAAATTGATCCCTAACTGCGACAATGAACCACACATAGTATCTGTTAGATGAAGCATTCTTTGCGACAAGCTTGGAAGTATGCAAAAGTGAGCAAAATAAAACAAACTAAACCAATGGAACCTCAAACCAAACCCTCTTCCTCCAAACCCAACCAAAAACAAAAAGCGGAATGAGAAAGATAAAGCAACCAAAAATACGAAGAAAAAGCAAAAAAGAAAAAAAGAAAAAGGTAACAAACTGATAATTGGTGGTCAGTTAACTAAACCCCTGGTTTGGGACCAACTTGAGAGTTGCTTAAAGAACATTGTTGAAAAAAGAAAAGGGAATCTGGTTAAGATGCACATCAAGAAAAGGATAGAATGCCTGATTTTAACCTGCCCTAGTTGACCAAGAACTTCATTCTTCTGAATTTCATAGTCCTTTGGGACCTCAAGCAATGCTGCAGCTTTAGAAATCGCAGTAAAGACGGGATCACGTCCATAGAGTTCCCATCATGAATAAGTAGAACCTGTTCATAAGTTTCCGGGGTGAATTTACAATAGCAAAATGATGAGAAATTGTAACTGATAAATTAGACAGTAAAAATGAAAAGAAAAGGAGGAGGAGGTATATGTAAGAACACATTTAAATTCTGAAAAGATAATACCAAATACAGCAAGAAGTCGCAAATTTCGAAAATAAAAATGAGACGATTATCGGAAAAATCAACTGAATCACCATAACAGTTCAAAACTTTAAAAGATGAGATTGGAATCATAAAATGTCTTCCAACTTAAACCAATACGGAAAACAAGGGGAAGATAATGCTTCACGAGCTTTGAAGTTCGAGAGGTAAGAGCTGCAGGCATACATAAGAACTTGCTCTGGTATCTCCAAAATCTATCCACCTCATTTATTATAGCATGTCTTAATTTTTTATGAGCACAAGCCTTCCAGAAATCAACTCAAATGGTTAAGACATAGCGAAGAAAGTGGCTAAGCCTTTAGACTTCAACCATGGTCAGCAACTGGGAGTGCACCAAAAGCTATAAATGCGTACACGCTCTCCTGATTGTGAAGCATAGTAATTCCAGTTATAACAATACGAGTGAAAAGTGCCTGATCGGTTATTTGCCTCTATCTAAAGTTTCACTCAACATCGCCCTCCCTGTTTCAGATTTTGGGGAGTTTTTTCTTCCATTCAACAAGTTTAGTGAGGATTCCATCTTTAGGCATACATGTGGAGTACCAGTTTTCCCTGGAAGAGTACAATTTTTATGTCTAGATGGGCAACTGGAAGCAAGGGAATTTAGAGCAGATAGAGATTTGGGGAAAGAGATTGTTCCCACATTGGAAGTCTACATGGGTAATGATGGGCATATAACAAACCATGTAAGAGAATACTAATACCTTGGGCTTAAGCATCTTGGGCCATGTGGTGTGGCTTGTTGACCAAATTAAGATACTGGGCTAGTGGCCCATGTGGACCGTTACACGAACACTTATAGAAGAAGAAAAAGACAATGAATAAAAGGCGAAGTGAGTAGTTTTTCAGTAACCAACCTGGAGATGAGCTCTTGCGAACCAAATCGGGTTGAAATTTATGGAACTCAATCAGAAAGTGTAAAACACCTTCAAGTAACGGGTCCAAAGAGTAGGAACATCAAATATCCAGATCATAAAGAAGTTTTTGAATATACTCAACAGTCTGGTAGAGGAAACCAAGAACTACAATCAATTTCTAGGTAATCCAACCAAAGGCGAGCTCCAGATGTTGCTACTGGACGACGAAATGGATTTTGGAATTCATGCACTTACCTTTATCCAGCTGAAAATTTTAATTGCGCAAGGTAGAGTAGGAGCAGAAAATCTACAGTTCAAACTCGCATCAAACCCGATTGGTTGAAACCAGAAGCTGTGGTTCTATCTTCTAGTCCATCTTCACAAGTTCAACATGCATTGGAGCATAAGAATTCTAACGATTTTACAATGGAATCTAGCTCTGATAAGCAAGAGGCTATATGTTTCCTAGCCAGCTCTAAACCTCTGCCTTGAGGTCATAGCCATAAGAGCATGGTAGAAGTGGTGAAAGGCAAATGGATACATGTCAAATGATACCGCGAAAACATCTAGTACCGACATGCTTCATGTTGATGATAACTGCCATTAGATAGTTGTCACCATTAGAATGCAAAGCATCGTGAATGCAAACAAATGAATCATAATCCACAACATAAGCAATAAACGTTCAAAATATCAATGAAACACAGGCAATCTCAGCCAGATCAGTAGTTGATACTAAAAAGAGAAGTACAGGCATGTTGAGAATTCTCAGATCAGATCAGTAATTTATGTTGCCGATTAAAACCTGTAGCTGAGAACGGGCAGAGAGAAGACTTTGCATTGCGTGTGGATTAAAAAGAAAAAGTACAGGCATACAGCCGTTGCATGAATGAATCTATTTCACCCGCACAAAACTAAATACACCCGAATTCTTTAGTATCCGAAAATATTATGCCATTGCGTGTTGTGTTGTTGACAACTAATATTTCTCCATGTGTCGGATCAACTATACTCTTAATTACAAGTTTTATCACTCATAAAACTTGGATCCAATGTAGTTGATATCCTTCTCCAAGGAAACTGAAAATCTGCATGTTCTGGCTAAAAAAGTGTAGACAAGGTAAGAACCTATTCTAGGAAGTGAAACTAGAGAAAGAGGATTAACTTACCAGTTATAATAACAAGATCACTTGCTTGGCACGGGTAAGGTAACAAAGTAAAGGAAGGCTGGTCTCACCGCAGGAGCAGTCAAAGATAGATTAACATCACAAGTAGAATGTAGTTTTCATAGTAGTTTTCTTGAATGCTTGTAAGAAGAAAGCATTGATAATTTTACAACAACCTTAATATTTGCTACCTGGAGCTACCTGAGATATCTACGGAGACAGAATCTCAATAACAAGTAAAAATCACGTCAACAACTTGAAATATCAATGCAAACTGAGCTCAATATCTCTATGGTCCTGTGAGACTCTAGTCGTTTCAGTACTGGAGAACATAAAAGGGAATTTAGCAGTAGAATTATGACTATAATTGAGGTAAAATGGTGAAGACAAATTAGGAATTTTCAAAATTGAATGGGAGATTTAACAACTCACGGTTTGAGGAAATCGGCGATTAGGAGACCAACACACAATATAGATAGGAGAAGCATACCTGTTGAGGAGAGAGAATGGAAGCATACCAGGCCTTCCCGATCACATAGCTCATCTCATCCTCTCCTCAGTACACCGATCCTCAGCCGTCTGCCGCCGCCTCATCAACTCCACTTTTTTCCCTCGCTTCCTCCCTCTCAATTTTCGGCTCTTCTGGCGAGAATGAAGGGGCCAGGAAAAAGAAAGAATTAAAGCGTTTTTTTTTCCACGTATCATGACACAGGTTGAACCTATGTCATGCCACAAAAACATCCTCGTTTCAGAATGTTTTTTTTTTGGAAATTCCACGTCATGACATAGGTTGCACCTATGTCATGCCACAAAACGACCTCGTTTCATAATGTATTTTTTAAGAAATTCCACGTCATGACATAGGTTGCACCTATGTCATGCCACAAAAACGACCACGTTTCAGAATGTTTTGGTTCTAAGAACTCTTGAGTGCTATAAGGACGATTTCTACCTATCTCGATCATTATTTAACGATCCGAGACATTCTTCTTGTAAAAGTTATTATAACACATATGATGTATTAATATTTCGCAAATAAAGTATGAACTCGAACTTAATCTAAATGAATATTTATTCCTTAAAATGGATTCAGATACATTGAATCATAACCCTTCCATATTAACAATTCTTAGAAGACTTTAAGCACACTTTCTAGCTATTTCAATGATATTTTAATGATCTGAAACATTCATATTGTTGAACGCAAAAAAATACGTATCATGTAAAAAGTTTATATTAATTAGATACCGATTAATACTTGATCCGAATGAATTTATGTTTCTTAAAATAGGTTTGGCCGTACTGAATCAAAACCATAATAATACTATCGGTTTCATATAATCTCGCGTTTTCCTCCGACGTCGTCGACGGTGAAAGTGAAATTCTCTCCCTCTCCCTCTCCCATTTACCCTGTACGTTTCCCGTCCGTTGGTCGGCAACTTAGAGGCTCCGGTCAATCGAAGCGACGTGACTGCCGCTCATTCGAAAGGTTTTGTTCGTCCTTCGTTGGAAATGGAGGTGATTTATGATGTTAAAGAATGGAAATGGAAGTTGCGTTTCTCTTAGATGTCTACTTTTTAGCACCAAAGCAGAGGCCCAGGCTGCCAAAACATGGATTTACCCAGGTTTTAGTCAATCTTGTTCATTTAATTTCATCAACTTTGCATAGGGGTTTTGGGTTAATTTGTAAGGTTTTTTTTTTTTTTTTTTGTTGAATATGATTGAAAGGTTGATTCCATTCATTGACTCTTCATGTTGCCAGATATAAATCAAACTCCTAACTTGATTTCCTCTCAGCCCTCAGGTATAAATTTGCTTTGTTGATGCCGGATAGCTTCCTCTATGTTCGTGATTTATGTTACTGTTTTGTTATTTTCTGATCAGGAATCTATTTTGGGTTTCTGATTAAAAGCTTTGGATTTCAAGTTTGCGTTTTTGTTACCGGTTCTGTTAGTCGTTGTATTGGGCATTGAGGGCATCAAAGTCAGATTTTTAGCAACTCTCCTTGTAAGTTTAACAACAAACTTGATTTTCCGTAAAAAAAAATCTCCCAGAGTTTGACTCTCATCTCAAAAGATCGAGATCAGGATGAAAGAGAAGTTCTAATTGCGGTGTTAGATAATGGAAAAGGCCTAAAAACAAAAGGAATGGATATCAAGATTTCGGATATAAAGCTGTTAGGGATGGCTAATATGGTATCTAATGTTAAGAACGACATACAAGTCTATCTACAAAGTGGGTGGAGTTTTATTGGATTCTTTTCTTAACAGCTTCCAAATTGGAAAATGTATAGGCGTATAGATTAGAAATGGAGAAATTGTGTGTTCAATTTGTGAATTGAGAACAATGGCAATGGCCTCTCCTAATCATTACTTTGACCAACTCATGACAATTTCTGGCAGGCTCAGATTGGAGAATATCGCAGCTGCTCCAAGGGCAACGGAAGCATCCCTGGTGACCTCCTGCAGGTAATTCTCAATGATAAGAAATTCAACCTTAAACTGTATCTGAGAAAAAGTGCTTCTTTTTGCCCAATTTTGAATCTTTTTGTTTTAGGTTTAGTTTTACCGGCTTGAATCTTTTTGGTTGTTTCCTGCAGAGTATAGAAAATTTAGACCTCGAATATATCAAGGAACTGGGATGTGGTACATATGGATCTGTATTCCACAGAAAATGGAAGGGGTGTGAAGTTGCAATCAAAAAGTTTAATCCCGGCCGCTTCACTGAAGGGTGCACAAGACCAGGACAGATTGGTAATCATTGATGCTTTGCTAGACTTTGATTTATGAATCCATAATATTATCAAATTGGGTAGACGGAGCTATGATTCACATTGCTTTGTCGAGAAGGACGTTCTACAGCATGTGTCTAAGCACATTCATTATCAAAGATCCGCTTTAAAGTAATATTGGGACTTCATTCCCTGTTCAATCTGTAGCCTTTGACTTGAAAAATAGATGCCTGCATGATTGCCAGAGCGATTGTTAATTATTTTTTTTCCCCATGTGCAGGTTGTAGATTTCTGGAAGGAAGCTCACATACTAGGACAACTTCACCATCCACATGTTATGTAGGTCTGCCCTTTTCAAAGTTATTTACTATGTAACATAAAGATCCACTTTTTTAGTAGACTTCATTTCCTTTGGTATTTTCTTTTCCAAGTTACGGTTCAATACAGAATGTGCCGCTATTCCTTTTGTCCACTCTTCCGACACTATACCACGCGTTATTATGACCTTTAAATCTTTATTCCTGCTAGGTTTCAGATGTGAAGATAATTGTAAGCCCTGAAATTAATTTTGAAGACCATAAAAGTCTGTCACCACTTAGGTTTTTCTTTTTCTTTACATTTTAGATTGTACCAAACTATATCGAGAAGGAAAAAAATGATTTATGACACCTAATAAAAAGAATGAAAATATACGTATCGTAATTTACTTCTTAACTAAAAGACCTAAATTATGTGTTGAGAGTCCTTCACAACTTAAGTAGCAGGTCGTAAGATTCTTCCCGTAGCGCATAAGTAACTCGTAACATCCTAGCCAGTTAGAAAAAATGAAAAATAAAGCCCCTAGCTTACTCTTGCTATGCTTTTCATGTAGCCACTCTTGATAGGTACGATATAGGTGTTTGTTCCCACTTTTCATTGAAATGTGTTTAATTTCATTTTAAGAGCTATGGATCGGCGGAAAAGACCATGGATGCGGCCTTTGGTATCGAAATCGCATTGCTAACTTGTGAATACGAGGGATCCTCTGTGGCCAGTGTGCAAGGTGGTCCATCGTAGACTTATTTTTGTGGTTAAATTGGAATTTCTTTCTGTTTTGGTTTTTTCTTTTTGGTAGTGCTTCACCAAATTGATGCCGACTTCTTCATCGTCAATGCTTTATTGTACAGTCTTTTGACTGCTCACTTGCTTCCTGGTCAAATTGGCGACTTTGGTTTATCAGATGTTAAGCAGAGGATGGTGATATCTGGTGGAGTTCGAGGCTCCAGAATTATTGAAGTCTCGGAAAAATATGGGTACAGATAAGGTGATTTGATCTTCTTCAAATATCATGAAACAGTTCCAGCTTTTGTACTTGTCATTTGCTTCACTCTTACAATTTCGCTGGTGCTCAAGTGCACGTCGATTTCTCCTCATTTGGAATAGTCATGTGGGAGCTTTTGACAGGGGAAGAACCTTATGGAAATATGCGATCAGAGGAAATAATAGGTAATCTTTCTAATTGACAAGCTAAAAAGCAAGTGGATATGCTAAATTTCTGTTTGACGGGGTCACGGGGGATAGGGTGACATCGAAATCATCATTTTGGTTCTGGGTTTGAATTATGGGTAGTAAAGGTGGATTACATGTTTACTGGGATGATATTCTTTTCTGGTGATATGACTGTTGTGTCGTAATTTACCCTGATTATTATTTGTTTGTTAAAAGGAGTCTGTATTCATATCAACATGAGAAACTAGAGGGTAGGTGAATGTTCACATGCCTTTGGATAGTGTTGTGACAGGCCACGAAGTAAGAGAAAACAAACCAACAAGCGAAAATCAAGGACACAAAGATTTACGTGGTTCCCCCAAAGCACGAAGCTCTAAAGGTACGTCCACGGGCGAAGAGTGATAGAG
>JAXBDA010004384.1:0-29239 GCA_036023075.1 Gaultheria prostrata | reverse complement strand
GGGGGCGGGTGCAGACTGGACAAACAATTTGAGACAGGTAGGGGAATAGACATCCTGTTGTCTCCCTCTTGCCCCGCCCCCATGCCAATAAGCCAATGGAGGATCTTGAGTCCTTGACTATGCCACATCTTTTGCCATTTTTCTGTAATGGTCTCAATACATTTCATTGTTTTCAAAAGTCCTTGCGCATTATAGTACTACAAAAGTATGATGTGCAAGGATTGTTATAGCATGTGATGTTATTGTGATTTTTTCGTTGCATCATTTTTGAGGTAAATTATTTTGTGAATGCCGTCGGTACTGCTGCCATTATGGAACTTACTCTTATCTGGATGGTCCATTGCTGCAGGTGCTATTGTATCTTGCATGAGGAGAATATATTGGGAGCTATTTTCAGTATATGGACGGACCTTAGGACAGCAAAATCATGGGAGGAGGTTGAGGAGACAGTATGGGGAAATTTGAACAAGTACTCAGGTTTTTGTTGATGATTACCGGGGTTTTCTTTTTTTGCTCTTTTAGTCTCAACCAGTGGATACGAACGCTGCTAACAGATAAATTTCTCTTTTAAGGCCAAATCTTAGCTTGAAGATATTGATCAATTTCGCAACTAATATGGTTACAACTT
The DNA here is from genome assembly GCA_036023075.1 of Gaultheria prostrata. NCBI lineage: Eukaryota > Viridiplantae > Streptophyta > Magnoliopsida > Ericales > Ericaceae > Gaultheria > Gaultheria prostrata. Next base: position 28,611 of record JAXBDA010004384.1, on the reverse strand, counting down.
CCAAGCCTCTTAGAATAATCTGGTCCTTTCATTTTTGTCTTCAAGTTGAACGATTGTCCAATATTCTTTTGGATGTACAATAAATTCATACAGTACTTATTTTGTTGGATAATAATGAGAGTAGAATTCGGTGAGTTGTCCCTCATCACCAAGATTTTAACTTGCGCATACTCTTGTATTTACTTTTTGGAATAGCAGGAAAAACGTATTTAGTTGTTATAACTTATTTCCCGGGATGAATCACCAGATCCCCCCCTCCCAGGAGAGAGTTTGTAACGCAAATTCGAGTCATGTAATAGAGAACGCAAAAAAGATGTACAAAGTAATATTTTTTATTGATTTGAATTTAATGCGAATACAATTCTCTATTAAATGCTCTTTGCAAGAAAAAGAACAAAATATCCTCTAATTCGGTCTCCGGAGGTGAAGTTGCAATCCAACGGCTATAGAAGCTTGTCGTAGGATTGAAACGGTAAGTTGTTCCTTCAAATCTTCGAGTTGAGAAGCTCGAAGAAAGAAGCTTGATTGAGGGCTTAAACGGCTTTATCTCAAACAAATGATGAATTTGAGAACGATCTTCGCTGGATTTGACGCGTAGACCGTTGTTGTTGTAGATGAACCGGCACGTAACTTGGGTGCTTGTTGATTCTCCACAAGAGCTTGAGAGAGATTTGAGAAGAACTTGGAGAGAGCCTTGAGAAATGTTGGAGATTGCTCTCGAATTTTCTTGGCTTCAAATCTCTTGAATGATTTGAGTTGTTGGATGATTTGATTCGATGAACTTGCAAAGAATTCGGAACAACGTGCTTGATGATTTTCTGCAAGATGTTGAAGTTTTTGCTTGGCATTCACAGAGAGAGAGAGAGACTGAGAGAGAGAGAGAGAGAGAGAGAGATTTCCTGCTAGGCCTCCCCTCTTTCAAGTTCTAAAGCCTGTGGGCCTCCAAAAAGTCAGGGCCGGCTCTGTGTCCCCTCTTTCAAGTTCTAAGGCCTGTGGGCCTCCAAAAAGTCAGGGTCGGCTCTGTGTCTCATCTCGTTAATTACATGTGCAGTTCAAAAAAATAAATCTAGTTAATTATTTGTTGTACATACATAAATCAACATGTCTTTTATGTTATCATTTTTATTTAGGTCTTTTCCTTTCAGGGGTTCCTAGGCACGTATTAGTTTTATTTACAATCACTCCAGTGTGTGGAAATCTAAAGACAGATTAGATTTCCTCCGAAATGTCGTAGATAGAAATGATTTTCTCAAAGTATCACAAAGATTGAGAATGTGTGCGGCTATTAACCGGATCTATCTCACGTGGCCTCCAACGTACGGAAGCTCTTGGATTAAGAGAGTTGGTGAGAACGAGATTTTGGAAAAGGTATTAAAGGGTGGTTCTTATAGAGTTTTGCCTTGGGATCTCATCCGGTTTTGTAGAAGTGTCATAGGTTAGATTGCTAGACATTCATCAGAGGTGAGATGTCATTTGTTAATTAACTTCGATTCTTCAAAAAAAAAATTATTTTTCGGTTTTTGTTTTGTATTTAATTTTCATCATTTCATAATATAGGGACCGGCCCATCTTTGAAGCATACAGAGATAGATGACCTCTTATAGTCATCATCCATTGGCATTGGTCCTTCTACAAAGAACTCTTTTTGAAGCTTCAGTTGATTATTGGAATGTTTTGGGAAGAACGGAAGAAACTATTGAATCTTCTGGATTTAAGTCCCTACTGAATCTTATTGAAACTATCATTGGTGTGTTTATTTGGATTTGGGTTGTTATTGTTGATATCAATGATGGGTCGTAAATAATTTTGGTGTCTGTCAAGTTCTAAGGTTTGGACTTCAATCCCCAAATCCAAATGGACTTCAATCCCAAGATTCAATAGTTTTTCCGCACTTCCCTTCAAAAAAGTTCTTTGTAGAAGGACCAATGCCAATGGAAATGATGACTATAAGAGGTCATCTATCTCGGTATGCTTCAAAGATTGGCCCTATATTAAAAAAAGGATGAAAATTAAATACCAAAAAAATAACCCAAAAAATAATTTTTTTTTGAAGAAGAAGAATTGAAGTTAATTAACAAATGACATCTCACGTCACATGAATGTCTAGCAATATAAGCTATGACACTTCTACAAAACCGAATGAGATAAGGCAAAACTCAATAAGATCCCAAGGCAAAACTCTATAATATAAGGCCATGCGAGATAGATTCGGTTAACAGCCGCACACATTCTCAATCTCTGTGACACTTCGAGAAAATCTATGACATTTCGGATGAAATCTAATCGTCTTCAGATCTCCACACACTGGAATGATTGTAAATAAAATTAATACGTGCCTAGAAACTCTTGAAAGGAAAAGACCTAAATGAAATTGATAACATAAAAAGACATGTTGATTTATGTATGTACAACATATAATTAACTAGATTTGTTTTTTGAACTGCACTTGTAATTAACGAGATGAAACACAGAGCTGACTCTGACTTTTTGGAAGCTTAAAGCGAAAATCAAAAGGAGGTCTTTTTCAAAATCTTAATGAGCAAAATTTAAATAGATAAATTACACCTCAAAAAATAAATACTACTCCATTCATCAATAAGAAAGAGACTTATAGAGAGAGAGCTTTTCATTAGTGAATTTGAGAGTACAAAGCAAGGTGGTTTGGGCAAACGAGGCCCTCACCTATTTATACACACTAAGGGAGAAGTCTAGAACATTTTGGGAATGGGGGGTCTGTAGTGAGTCTCATCCGGCCTTCCATCTCGGCACCGACGGCTCGGATTTAATTCAAACTCCAAATGATCTGAGCGTCCATTGTTTGAATTAAAATCCAAGCATTCATTAGCAAGATGGACGGCCGGATAGGTTCAGTACACCACTGTAGTGAGCTCCTCATTATAGGGCCCTCGGTTTCAACATTTTGTAGAAGCTTCTCAACTAATCTTCTCTAGAATTTTTTACCATCATCTATACAAGTCTAGAATTCTATACAAGTCAACACCGGCCCTGAACTAAAGCCCAAGGTGCATGGGCTTCGGGCCCACCAAAAAGGACTAATTTTAAGGGGCCCCATGTGTAGTAGTCATTTTGTATATATATACCAAAAAACAACCCATCAGCCCACCATAACTTAAATGTAAAGGCCCAATAAACACTCAATCAAAGTAGGCCCAATAAACACCCAATCAAAGTAGGCCGAAAAATAACCCATCAGCCCACCTTAATTTAACTTGGAAGGGGCTTAATGATTGGATTCCTTTAATATAAGTCGAATTGTTTATGCTATAGTGTTTGTCCTTTTAACCTTATTCCATGTTTTTTTTTTCCTCTTGGATAGATAGGACCGTAAGGGAGAAGGGAATTAAGGAAAGTTTGGGAAAAAAGCTATCCGTTGGATTTTTTATTGCTTGAGAGTAATGAGACCATCTTTAATAATTAATTTTATTCTTAGACTCTTAATAGGAAAAATTTTATTTCACCATGCCTTTTAAAAAGTACATGTCTAGATCTGGAAAAAAAAAAAGTAGATGAACTAGTTCAATCTCAAGCGGGTTCACTCGATAAGTTTTTCGGTAGTAATAAACAAAAAGAGAGTTCAAGTGTGGTTGAATATTTAGAGAATGAAGAACGGATAGTAGAGATGGGGAATGAAGAACATTAACATTTAGGGGAAGATACGGATGCCAGTGCAAAGAAAATTTGGAATTTTTTTAATTTTATGCTTATCTTAAGAATTTGTAACAGGCCCATTTTTTATTCTCGCTTTAAGCTTTTGAAAAGTCAGGGCTAGCCCTGATACAAGTCTTCATACTTTTGTATGGTTCTAGGGAACTTAAATCCTAAAACAATAACCAAACATTTAAATATTTCAAACTCGTCACTTAAATATGCTTCGTGTTCCTCTTGGCCACTCTCATGTTCTTCATCATCAAAATATGTTTCTTTTGTACTCCCCAAATTCTCATGAGCAATCGACCAAGTCCCGGGTTTTTTCTGTGATGGTTCTCTTTTCAGTCTACAGTTGAATTTTTTTTTGGAAATTTTTTTCGGGGGCGCGGTTGGTTTTCACATTGGTATTTGAGATTTTGTGGTAGAGTTTGTATTGTGTTCTTGTTCTTCTTTGTTTAAGGTTCTTATATCCCTGTATTGTATGCTATTATATATTTGGTGTCAAGTGTTTCGATTGTAATGGTATGCTTCCAGCCTTCCATACAGATACTTTTTTTCTTTGTCATTTGTCATTCCTAATCTATTACATGAGAGGTGGAGGGGAATGAGAATCGGTCCCGGAATACAATGTGGGGCATCCAAGAGCTCTACAGCATGAAATAGCCACCACTTGCTTCCATACGGACACTTCACTCTTTAATTTTTGAAATAACTTAGGCCTTATTTGGTATGACATCTTATTTTTTGTCGAGATATTAATCAAATAACATACCACGAGCCATTAGCCTTCATTATATGTTAGAAGATACAATCCATCTTCTAACTTTTGCTTCCAGCATTTTTTTAATTTCGAATTAAACTAGCACTCATGGTTAGCTTTTCAAACAAACAAAAAAACCACTTATGGTTTACAAGTGGATTTCAAATATCCATTTTGATTTCATTGAGTCTCCAAAAAAAATGCTATCATGAATACTTTTGGAAGATGCATAGATGATTTTGATGGGTTTCAACAGAGAAAAATGTTAGAATTCTTTCCAAAATGTAATTATGACTCACTAACTTTACATATCCCATAAAAAGATAGAGTCAAATAGGGTTAATATTTATGTCCAAAGGGCACATATTATTAATAAGACTAAAACATTATTTCAGTAGTTCTGAAAAGTTAGAAAGATTTCTCTCATTGCATGTGGAATATTGAAGAGAGATTGATTAAACTAAGGCTAGCAGGATAGTTTGGAAGATTTCTCTCATGTCCATATCCACTTTTACCAATTAAATCCGTTTTTTTTTTTTTTTTTGACAAAAACCCATTAAATCTTTACCCACTAACTTCTTACAAGTGCAAAATGATAATTGTACAAAATTTTACCCATTAACTTTTAAAAACACACTTGTTAAGTGACAGCCCAAAATGAAAACATCGACACTAAAAAAGGGACGGAAGGAGTAATAATTTTGAACTTGATCAAGGAAAATTGAGGTCGAAGAAAGTCCACAAGTTGTCTTGCACAAGCCAAAAACAAGGCAGAAGTACTCACAGGCATATGATGTACCACCGCTGTCTTTGTTTCAAGCAGCCTTGCAAAGAGATAGGGTTCAATCATGTAGTTGGCAAGGCAGGAAACGTTCATGGCTAGACAAGGTTTACAAAGAACACACCGAACTACAAAAAGAGCTGGGTGAAAATGATACGGGACAGAAAAAAAAATAGCAAAACAAGGGGGATACCAGTGGTAAAACTAAAACAAAAACACCAAGTTGCACAGGAATGCCCTGCAGAGAGCATCCAAGTAGTAAAATATTGCAATCAAACCTAGTTCAGACAAACATTTCACACTAGATTCGAAGTCAAAGTGCTCCAAATTAAAAACTCAAATCAACAAATTATCTCAAAAGAACCATAAAGTCTCAAAATGGACTAGAGCAAGGTAGCTGAAACCTTGAACACATCACAGAACACCATCTATAGTAACTAACAATTATCCAAACTTCAAAAGGAGATGCAGTTTCCTTCAGAACCATAAGCCTAAGCCGCAATAGATGGCTTAGAAGCAGCAGAGAGCCTGGACCTTTTCTTGGCTAAGCTTTCACTTCGCTTTTCCCTCTGTTCCTTCAACCTGCTAGCGAGGAGCTTCTGGTACTCAGCTGCCTCAGTCTTGGCTTTCGCAATTCTCTTCTTCTTCTCTGCAATCTTAGCTCGTTTCCTCTGCAAAGTCAATGGCGTAACCAATCTCTGTATCTTGGGGGCTTTGCTGATCTTCTTCCCTGTAAAACATAGTATAAAAAAAATGTCAAACAAAACTGTTTACTAAACAAAGTTGTGTTGTAACTAAAAAGGTATTTGGCTACAGAATTTGGTTAAAGAAACGCTAACCGGTAAAGAATATAACTTGCTAGATCCTACAACTTTTCCATTTCATTTTCCTAACCCAAATCATTATCCAAGTACAATTGTCAGCCATAAGCACAAAACAGCTTCAATTAAACCTCCCAAATTCTTCAATGCATAATGGTACCATACACGATACAAATAAAATTAAAGGTGCCTCTTTCTCACACTAAAGCATTATATTTAATGGGCACAAGGCATGAGGTGGTGGGCCCCTTCCATCTCAACTCTCACACCACACCACCATCTTGGCACAAAAAACAGAGGCTCAGAAACTATAGATCTTGAATTATTTAAACACGTTGGCCAACAATCTTGAAAACTGAGACATACCAGCCTTGTTTGTGAATGTTCTGCGGTAGGTATTGACGTACTTCCGAACATCATCCTCCTTGGAGAGGTTGAAGAGTTTACGGATTTTTGATGCCCTCTTTGGTCCCCTCATTCTTGGTTTCTCAGTATCAGTTAACCCTGGAATGTCAGCATCACCTTTCTTCACAATAACCAAGTTCAAAACAGAGAGGTCAGGACTGACAATGCAACCACGTACAGACTTTCTCCTCCTCTCCCCATTGCGCCTTCCATATCCACGGAAGCAAGATGTCCCTGTAAAACCAGAATCAAAAGATTGAAGACCGGTATATTTTGGTGAAACAAGCGAATAGCCTTCTTACACGGAATCTTCAAAATGAATCAAGTACCCATGTTGAACACTCAACCCTCATATAAAGAAATGAGATCTGTTTCTGCTATGTTTTATTGTAATCTAAAGAGCATATTTTGGTATTTTGCATCCAAAGTTTGTATGTATTCCCCTTGGCAACTTGTAACTTACCCTAGAAAATAGAAGAAACATACGAAGCAACATGACTATTATTGCTTGTCTCCATGTCCTTTGACATGGAAATGGATGAATTTTTTCCCTTGAACAAGTATAACCAACCAACACTCGTACCCTTATCCATGTAACATAGTTACATAGGTAAGCTCTACTGAAAATAAACATAAATGATAGTAAGCTCAACCAAAATATGCTTCTAAAAGGGCCATGATTCACCAAAGAGACATGGACACAACAGGGTAAGATACACGAAAAGAGAAATGTACGCCCACCTCTGTGGAGCAAGAGACGAACACGACCAGGTGTAAGCACTCCCTGTTTCATTGGGAATCCTTGCTTGTCACAACCTCCCATAATCTTGAACACATAACCCTTGAATTCCTATTCAACAAAGATGGAAGTGTTTAGAGCAAGTAACAAATCTCCTAGTATAATACGCAGAATTAAATGGTGCAGAAGGGTGGCAAGTGCATACATCCCCAAGTTCATCTCCACTGACTTCCTGTGAGATCCTCTTGTCATAAAATACCCGGCTACATAGTTCAAACAAAACATAAAAAGTAAGAAAGTCGCCTAAGAAGTACTTGAAAAGTACAAAGAACATGCAGGAAAAGAATTCACCACAGATGTGAAGCATCTGTTTTAAAAATTAACAATACGTGTAAGTATACATTATTGAGGCTTTCAGATCAGCCAACTATGTCATTATAAAGGAATCATTTCCGGAGAGCAGTTCACAACTTCAAATTCAAAGAAAGCGCTACTACATATGGACATACCCAAAAAGTCAAGGAGAATCGAACTTGGTGCAGTAAAGTTGAATATGATCAGTATATGAGTATATATAAAAAAAGAAAGAAAGAAAAAGCTTGCCCCACCCAACTTCACCAAATTTAGTAGTGCATTACGCCGATCAGTGTTCTAAAAGAAGGTCTAGAAGGCTGAGTACTCGCCGCTTAGGCGCTAGAAGGCCCCTCGCCGCCAAACCCGATTAGACCAACTAGCCCGACTAATTGCCCAACTAGGCGCCGAGTACTCGACCCTGGAAGCTTGAAGGTGCCTGGCCGCCCTGGAAGCGCCTAGCGAGTTTTAGAACCTTGCCGCCGATGTGAATCCATAAAGGGATTAAAACATCTGATTTTGCAGACAAGTCCGGATTTTCTGAAATATCAAAATGCGGAAGGAATTCTGAAGAATGACTGGCTTTCATTCAAAAGAGCTTAAAACTCTGCCCAATATGAGCAATTGCATGGTGCTTTTGCAAAAGCAACTTTTACTTTGGCAATAGAATGCGTGTCTTTTTCTGTAATGGTATTGTCATACAGAATCCACTCCTACCTTGACCATACAAAATAGTAGAGGTAAATTAATGAAATGTACAACAACCCGTAAGCTACAACTTTGAACAAATCTTCTATCCAGCTAGATCCTCATAAGCAAATAATTTTAAACGTTGCAACCTGATAAAAATGCAAAATAATTGACTATTCGCCCCCAAGATGACATACACCGAACCAATAAGCAAACAATACTGAGGGTGGTTTAACTGGATGTCCTTCGGATCTCAAAAAGCCCCCGAGTGGTTTAACACTATTTCAGTTGAATTTATTTTATCTTCCATCACACATCAAATACATCATAAACTGATAAACATCAGGTAACAGCACCACTTAAAGGCTGTCTTGAGTCAACAATACGAATTCCCAAAGTTTCAAAAAACAGGTAACTTAACCTCAGTGTAATTCCGTCATAGATCACTGTTGATGATGGTAGAAGGCCTATACTTAAAGGTTGTCCAAACACATGTACACAAAACGAAGGAATCTAATAGTTTCAAATACCCTCTTGTCTTCATTAAGAAGGAAATAAAACAAGAACGTTATGTGATTTTCATCTTTTCATCATTGTAAGCCCCAATTTATTTACTGAAAGCAACAAATTCTAGAAATTCTCTTGTGCCTCGTCAGGGCCTTTGAAATAAGAAACAATTTTGCAATGCAAACAGGCCAATCTTCTTACTGAAAAATGTTAAACAAATCGCATGGCTCAAGGAAGTAGGACACTTGCACAACAAATCTTCTCACTGGTAAACAGGGCACGCGATTTAAATATATATATATCAACTACACAGCGTAAAGGAATCATATCTATATTTCTACGGATTTCAAAGGAACAGCGGTTGAAAAGAATGCATATGTTTTAGAAATGGAGAAGAACTAACAGCTTCTGATCATCGTCAATTTCAAGCTTCCTTTGGCAGCCAGTGGTTGGATTTGCGATATTGAACTGCAAAACAGATAGAAACGCATACACAATGAAACAATCGTTGGATGATGAAGAGTGCTGAAAGGATTTGGGTGAGAGAGAGAGAAATGAACCTTCATCTTGAACGGAGGGAGGCTTCGGATTCAGCCGAGCAGAAGCGGCAAAATGAGTGCGAGAGAGAGGCGGCTCTGCTTAGGGTTTTCTATTGCTCTCGTAATGGTTATATATACTCTGGGTCTCCGTGATGCTCGAATTCATTAGGGCGTGTTTGGCTTCATTAGAAAAGTCGGCAATACTTCTTTGGTTAAATTCCATAGATACCCCCTCATCTATTCCAATTTTTCATGTACACCCCCAAACTTTTACAAATATTCAGATTGACCCCCTCATCAATTCGAAATGTAAAACCCCCTAACTCTGTTAACATAATGCATATATTGATGGAATTATCCCTTCGTTTCCCCTTCTCTCACAAAACCCCTCTCTCCCTCACTCTCCCTTTCCATCAGAAATTCACCAAAACAAAAACAAAAAATCGTCGGTTAAATACAAATACAAACACAAACCATCATCCTTATTTCCTTCACAACTCGTCACCTTCGATTCCTTCCAGAGACTCCGTCGTAAGAGTCGAAGAGATCGCCCCTTCATCATCGTTGAACGAGCTAGGTGGATCATCAAGACCTAATTCAGTTGGTCCCAGTCAATGCCTCGCCTCTCTCGACGTCTTTCGAGGTCTCACTGTTGCTATAAGTTCACTCCTAAATTTTAATTTGATCATATAATCAAAGGCAAGTCTCTTAAAGTCTTCCTTATTTCAGTGACTTTGAAACTTGTATGGAATTTGTAATTTACTGTGACATTATTGTATATATTTATTGGGGACCAGTTGTGGTACCGAGAATCTTGAGGACAATATTAATGTTATTGTCTAGAAAATGAGAATTCAAACCAGTTTAGAAAGATGTTATCCATAGGCTGACTGTAGTTCCTTCTGTTGCAAGTTCGAGTTCACCGAAAACCATCACAGCCATGAACGCATCGCAACCATGGGTTAAATCGAACACCTCCGACCATGGGTTCCAGGCCCAACTCTGGCCATGGGTTAAATCTTTGTTCCCAGAATCATCGTCGTCGAGGAGATCGCCGTCTTCCTTGTTGATCTATTCTTCTTTTGTGACGATCGACGATGAAGTGCAAGGATTGACGGCGAAGTCAGATGTAAGGATCGACAACAAAGTTTAGCCATCATTCCGATCAACGGCAAAGAGCTCCTCTCTCTGCACATGCTTCAGATAACTTTCTTTTTGAGGTAGATTTTTCTAGGTTTCTAATAAGTTTTTTAATTGCAACTGGGTTTTAGCTGAAATGGTGATTTCCAATGGGTTTTACTCTAACCCGGTGGTGATTTAGGGTTCTTGAACCTTGAAACCGGTGATGAAGTTAAAGTTCTTAATGTGTTGATCAAATTTTAGGAACAAAATTGGGTGCTTGTTTGTTCTTTGTTGATTTCAATGGGTCCTCAATTTTTTTGTACTATCTTTCCTATCAAGGGCATTTTGGTATGAAAAATGGGCAAATAAAGAAGCTACAAACGGTTTTGTAATGGAAGAGGTCTAAATGGGTAACGATGAAAGGTGAGAAGGTGAGTTTGGATATTTTTAAAGGTTAGGGGGTGCCCTGGAAAGTTGGAATAGATGAGGGGGTCCCCATGAAATTTAACCTACTTCTTTCCATATGCTCCCTCTGTCTATGTCTAAGGTAGTCAAGTATTTCATTTTGGACTGTCTCTTAATAATGAGAGATTTTTTTGGTGCAAATAGGATACCGCATACGTGGTGTCTGAGCACATCTCGACTATCCAGAAGTATTTTGGATGACCCAAATTTCTCCCTCACTCTCTCCTCTCTCTCCCCACTTTCTCTATTTCAAATATGAACTGTCTAAAACACTTTTCGATTGCCAAAATGCGCGTTTGGTGCTGCCACATGAACCCAGCCGACACCTAAGTTTTTCTCCTTAATAAGTGTCCATTTGAAAAACTATTGAGTAAAAGTTTGTAAACTTATTATTTTGCACATTTGAAAATTAATGGATAAAAGTGGATGACAATTTTGGAAAATGGAGGTAAAAATTAATGTGAAAAGTGTAAAGTGGAGTTAAAAATGAATATCAAAGGCATAATGATGATATTTTTTAATAAGTTATATTTACGAAACTTCATATTTAAAGAGAAATGATTTTCACACCCTTTTTTTATTCCTAAACACTCCTTTTTTGTCTTTATTCACTTGAAATAACCAATGTACCCTTGCTTCATGAGTCACTTTTTCCATAAGAGTGTAATTTGGTAGTTTCAAGTAAATAAAGACAAAAAAAAAAAAATGAGTGTTTTGGACTAAAAGGGGAGTATGAAAATAATTTGCCTATTTAAAAAGGGCGTAGGGAGTACTATTTTTCCACTTCTCATTACTAATTCGTATATCAGTTTTACGGAAAACAAAAATAAAAATAAAAAGAACACTTTTTTTCTGGGCGTATGTGTAAGGTAAAACAAGTGAAAATAATACTATTCCATATAGTTTTTCCAATTTCTTTATCAAGAAAATCTAAGTTCACTCGAGAAAAATCAAAGTTTTTTTTTTTTCTCTACTGACTTTTTAATAAATTGCATTCATAATTCTTAGTTTTTCCAATTTCTTTATTAAAAAGAAGAATTGAAGAGAGCAAAAACATCTTTATCATTGAAGAGTAAAAATATTTTTATCGATATAACCTCAGCTTAACAATTTTAAAAGAATACTGTAGATGTTTAGAACAAGATCTTGTTGTCATTATATTTTTATTTTAGATATAAAAAGACAAAACATATAGTTTTTTTTTTTTTTTTTTATCCCGAAAGACGATAGTGGTTTTACTGCGTAGACAAATAAGGCCAAGGGCCCTAACATCAACTAGAGCAAGGTTGGAGAGCCACGGGGTAAAATCTTTCTTTCACCGGTCCCGTCCTAACATCTAACAGAGAATGCTTAGCCACTAAATGGGCTACTGTGTTACAACCACATCTAACATGGGAAAAAGAACAAAACGAAAAATTAGGTGCAAGTTTAAGACAATCCAGCACAACAGTGTCACAATCCGTATGACTTCTCCTGATCGAGTGCTTGAACATTTAACCTGCAACGCATCCCCCTTCCCCTATGATTCAAGCGATCGAAATTCCAGTTCCTAGCCATTCGTAAAGCATGACAAAAATCAATAGCTTCCACAAGTGATCCTTCAGCACATAGATGCCTGTATGTTGTCAATAGCACCATCAGCATTTATATATCTTGATAATCCCATGACGAGGTATAGGCTGTATAGCCCAGTTTTGCACTTGTGTGGGAAAAAAGGAGTGGCCCGAATCCCGCTGTATAGCCCAGTTTTGCACTTGTGTGCGAGGTATATACAATTGTTCCCTCTTGTTGCTATACGTATCTGATCTCATAAGGAGGGAACACCACCATGTACTGATTAAAAGACATGTCTTTCCATTCAGTAGATGAGCTAGCTGCAATTAAAAGGGAATAGCTAGCTTCCATATCTTTCTAGTCGCCTTGAATCGAAAAAAATATTCTCAATTGTTTCATATTCCTTATAGCAACATGGACAATAAAGGGTTCACATGAATTCCTTCATGTTGTAGGTTGGCAGTGTAGCAATAGCATTGTGTAGACTCCGGCGCCAAAGAAAGTGTCGTACCTAGCTTATTCGGGATTGGGGGCATCCAGATTTCCTTCCATTTTGTGCTACTGGGGGTCACCAGAGCTTGGTTCTCCTTTCTCACGACTCACGAGACCGCCTATTTAGAGCAAGATCCTTGGCCACAAAAATATGCCGATCGAACAGTAAAGAGCCCATCCTTTGTGTAGTGCCACACTCCCTTACCCCCGGTTGCTAACGGCCGGGCGTAGAGAGAATTACGTCCTTCCAGCATTGTAAGTCACCATCAATTAGGTCGGAGACCTTCTCTATCACCTGTGATGGTCGACTATTTATTAAAGGTTTCCTTAAACCTCTGAGATAGTAAGGCCGAGATGGCCGGCCACGGGTCTGTCCAAGACTTGATTCTTGGCCACAATGTGAAATATTGGCTTTAGGTATGAGGCAAGTCGTTAGGTATGATGTATAATTGAACAAGTAATGAAGAGAAGTTATTAATTGTTGATGCCATGTCCACTGTAAATAATGCGGCATTCAAATAATATTATAGAGAATTGATATTAACACTCCCTATTTTGATTTTGACACTTTTTTCTTTTTTTTTTCAATTAGATGAAGTTATCAAACCAACCCTCTATTTTGAAAGCAAGAGAAAAATGTAATTATAAAGTATAAGGGTGATTTAATAATTTCATCTAATTGAGACAAAATGAAGAATGCCAATATCAATTCCCTAAATATGTACTATATAACTGTGCCTAGTACATATACTTGTCAAGCGATCATGAGTGGGTATTTAGGTACCAATGTGTGAGGTCCTAGGTTCAAGTCGATGAAGTGAAGTTGGTCTGTTGTAGTAATTTAACCCTACTAACATACTAACATCTTATGTCTGGCAACCAAAAAAAAAAAGGCAAAAACATAGAATGATTCTAAAATATCTAACTTGATAAAAAAAAATCTAAATTATCTAACAAAATTTCTCATCAAGTGTCTCATCGTACCAGTTAAAAGTTTGTGTGAAGTATTATGATACATTCATCTTCAAATTAAAACTAAAGGCGTGTTTCTTCTAACTTTTTTTGTCTTTGAATTGTAAACAATTGTGTCTTTTTGAGACTTTTTTGTGATTATTATTTTTTAAACGAAAAAGTAAAAAAATAAAAATAAAAAACAACTTAAATATGCACCTGCAAATATAAGATAAAAGTGTAAATACCGGAACCGGATCCTTTTCAAAAAACTTGGGCCCAGAAAAGACCATATCGTAGAGATTAAAGATGAGATAAAAACCGATAATTTAAATTGGCTGGGCTGTGTCCCCCATTCGGGCTCAATTCCAGCCCAATTGCTTCCAGCTCCAACCCTCCTCCTTCAAACTCTAATCTAAAAATCCAACGGCTCACATTCATCGTTTTCAAACCAATCACTGCCAGCGCGATCATAGCTGCACGACCCCACAAAAGCCACCCCCAAAAGCGCAAAAACCCACTACACCCCTCCCCCTTCTGTCTCCTCCTCCGCCTCTCTCTCTCTCTCTCTCTCTCTAAACCCTCCGTCGAGATCCGATCCAACCATGGCGGCAGCAGCAGCACTATCACCTCGCGAAGAATACGTTTACATGGCCAAACTAGCAGAGCAGGCGGAGCGGTACGAAGAGATGGTCGAATTCATGGAAAAAGTCACGGCGGCGGCAGTCGAATCCGAAGAGCTCTCCGTGGAGGAGCGCAACCTCCTCTCGGTGGCCTACAAGAACGTGATCGGGGCCCGACGCGCCTCGTGGCGGATCATTTCGTCGATCGAGCAGAAAGAGGAGAGCCGTGGCAACGAGGACCACGTGGCCATAATCAGGGAGTACAGGTCGAAGATCGAGGCGGAGCTGTCGGAGATCTGTGGAGGGATACTGAAGCTGCTCGACTCGAGGCTCGTGCCGGCTGCGTCGGCTGGGGATTCGAAAGTGTTTTACTTGAAGATGAAGGGGGATTATCATAGGTACCTTGCTGAGTTTAAGACTAGTGGGGAGAGGAAAGAGGCTGCTGAGAGTACCCTCACTGCTTATAAAGCGGCTCAGGTTTGTGCTTGATTTTTGTTATGAGATTTACATGACTTGTTGGATCTTAGATTCTGAGTCTGTGTTTATAACTTCAGTAGAAGCCCGGGCGCACGCGATGCTTGTGCAAATCGTACTATGCAAATTTTCAAATTGAGATTAATCTCACTTGAAATTTGATTTGTGAAAGTGGAAAAGAGGGGGAAGAAAGCAGTTTTTTCTTCCTTTCTTGGCAGTTTTGTTGTGCAGTTAAAAGGGTACTTTATTAGGAAATAAAATTGCGAGAAAGCCTCAAATTCATGTTCACACGTAACTTCCTCCATAATAGACTAGACTTCCGGGCGCACCGGATGCGTACGTAACTCGTGTTATGCAAAGGATGAAAAGAGGAAAGAGGCTGCTGAAAGTAGCCTCACGCCCTCACTGCTTATAAAGCGGCTCAGGTTTGAAGAGATTTGCATTTCGATCCGAGTGAGCTGAACAAGCCGAACAAAAATATGAATGTTCATCTAGAAAAATGTTGTTGATTCTCTAGTACTATCATACATGTTATATATAGATAACTTTGGCACAATACATCAGTAAGTATGTTAGTAATTTATTATTTTATTCATCGGTAAGCACACATTTATGGAGTTTTCGTGTGTCAGTAATTCACAAATTTCGTAGGGTGATGTAAAATTGTTTTTGTTTAACCTAGATTAACCAATGGATTAAAAGATACGAATATACAAATATATGAAAAAATTATTATACCTAGCTTACATGGATTTTTTAAAAAAAATGGGTGGGGCTCGGGCTCCTCTGGACCCACTACAGCTCCACCCATGGCGTGGATCAGATTTGTTTTTCCAACCCTTTTTTTGGAAGCGGAGATTCTAGTCGGAACTGAAATTAGTCAAGGGCAGTACTTTGACTTTTTTTTTGTGGGTTGATAATTTGTTTGTTACTTAGATTCTAATTGGAATGCAAGTTAGTCACGCCAAGGGGTTGTATCGGTGTTTTCCTACGCATGTGATTTTATGTACACGTTAGAGAATCTCCGAGAGGCTCTCTAGTGAGTCCCCTTGGCTTTGGCTTAAATAGACCTTATTTTGGCACTCCAAGAGAGTCTCTACTCCTATCTTTTTTGCCTTGTGTATTTTCCACTTGCTACTAGTAGCGAGTGAAAGTGACTCTCTAGTATGGGTGAAAGCGACTCTCTACTAGCCAATGAAAGTGGCCCTCCTCTTCCTTCCATTTTTTTGCTTTTAGCTAACAAAAATAGAGAGCAGTGTCGGAATATACAGGTGAAAAATTGAATAGACAAAATAAAGATAGTACTTTTGACTAGCTAATGTAACTAGTAGTGCTGGAGATGCTTAGACGTAGTTAGGCATCCAGGCTGATCTTATTTTATTTTATTTTTTTGAAATTCCTCTGGATAAGTGTCGAACAAAATGATTGTTGGGAAAAAAATCATTTCATTCGTATATGTGCTATTATCCTAGTTACATTTGTGAATGTTTCCCGGAACTGTTTCTGGTCGAAACAAGTGACTCCCTAGGAACTCTTTCCTGTTCATGTTTATGACTGATGGTTGTTTTTGAAATTTCTTCGACAGTGTTATCCTTTTTCGGATTACCATAATTTTTCATGTGCATATGTAAAGATGAAAATAAGAAGTCATTTAGTTCTTTCATTGGCAAGATTTGTTACATGAGGGAATTTGCTTCGATCCACGATGGCGTATGTTTATAAGCTGATCTATATGTCATTAGTTGTTTCTATGTTTCATTTTAATTGTTGATCTTTGCTATGTTTTTGTTTCCAGGATATTGCAAACTCAGAACTTGCTCCAACTCATCCAATCCGGCTTGGACTTGCTCTTAACTTTTCTGTATTTTACTATGAAATTTTGAACTCACCTGATCGTGCTTGCAATCTTGCCAAACAGGTGAGCTATCTGGAATGACATTTGTTTTTCTTTCATTTCTAGGAGATGCATAACGGTGAAATATCATGTTGAACTTTGGGAACAGTTCATTTGCTTTTCCTGTTTTTGTTTCTTGAAACTAAAATTATCACCTGAGGTAATTCAGCTCTAGGGAAGCACAGGTCTAGAAGTTGACTTGTTAGTGGTAATATTTTGCCAACCGATGCTTGTTTCTGGAAGTTGACTTGCTCCCTGTGTAAAGTTCAAGAAAGATCAAGTACTTTATTTGCTCTTTCTATTGGTAATTGGCTCAGATACTTATTTTTTTTCCTGCCATGACCAGGCTTTTGATGAAGCGATTGCTGAGTTGGATACTTTGGGAGAGGAGTCTTACAAGGATAGCACATTGATTATGCAACTTCTTCGGGACAACCTGACTCTCTGGACCTCAGACATGCAGGTATTTCTTTGCTTCCATGCAACTTGCTGTTATTTATAGATTCATCATATCTTATTCCATATTGTTAGATGGCAAGCTTTCTTACCTTTATCAGTTCTTTTGGTGGGTTTGCTTTTCAAGTTGACACATAACTTGCATGATGAGCTGATAATTTCCTAGGCTGCCTAGTTGTTCTCTTGGGATGAAATTAACAGTAGCTACTCAGTTGTTATGGTGATATTATGGGAAAGAATCAGTTACATGGACGTTATTCCTATTTGATATGTTTTGATGCAGGATGACGGGGCAGACGAGATTAAAGAAGCTCCCAAGCCAGATGAATAGACGTGAGGGGATCACAGCCTCAAGAATTTGGTTTTCAGTTCTTTCCCAATTGTTTATGTGAGGAGAAGGTGCTTCTTCTCCTTCTTCTTTTTCCCCCCCTTATAATTTCTTGTGATTCTGAGTTTGTAGGTGTTGAATTCAATACCGCAACTTGAAGTTGCTGAATATTGATTTTCTTGTCTTTTTAGTTTTCAGTTTTATGTGGTGATGAGAGGTGTATTCTCTTAAAGAGATTGGAGATTTATCTGCATTGGGTGGTTTGAAGTTCTATTTTTATAGCGTGTGCATCTGTGCCTCCTCCGTATTGTCTTATTGAAATAACCTATAAGCAGTACATGACACAGTCATATGGCTTCCTAGTGTATATTTAATGGATGCGAGGGAGGTTAAGTATTTTTACCTCCTCACATTTGTTTTCGTTCGATAGGCTTCTTGTCCCTGCGATTGTGTGGTGTTCGTTGCCATGTATGAGTTGATGAGTAGTTTCCCCCAGTAAACATGGTTGTGTGTGTGCGCACGCGCGGAAGTCGCAGCCGAGCTTGCCTTTATTTTTTCACGCACTTTCATTGTACTTCATTCCTATAGACCAAATGTCGTTAGGATTAGATGCTTGTCATTCACACTGCTGGTCTAAAAGCCCCTGGAGTAAGGAGGAAGGCTGAGTGATTGTGACGGCCAGTACTTAAGAAACCCCTTCTGACCCCTTATGAACATTGATCCAACCATGGTGGTTCGTTGGTACACACACGCTATGTGTTTTTAAGATGGCTGCTCACCCTCTTTACCCTCAGTAGGAATGTGTCTGGTTCTCTGTGTCCTATTCTTCTTGCAATTCTTCTGCCAAAACTCTCTTGTTTCGGTAAATCGAAATGGGAAAATGAAGAAAGGAATTGTCATGGGGAGAGGCCACAATCCACACATATTGTTGACTGATTGGAGTTTTCAATTGCGTTATGCTTGAGTTTAGAGTAAAAAAGACTTTGCATTTGTATTGGTTGCTTAAATTTCTTGGGATCTTTGCGGCAAGAGTATTAAACTTGTATGGCAAAATTACTAGGAGTAAAAACTTTGCGTGCTCTAGTGGTATTTTTGAGATCAGTTGGTCAAGTGACTCCACTTACCATCGAGTACCTACACCCCCGCTTATGGGATACATCGGTACACACCGGCGGTTAAAAGAAAATTTCTGATGAAATAAGTAACAATTCTAAGAAGCAAACCATAACTAGAATAAACATGAAGGATATTACTACTCCAGTAGATAGATGCTCAGATAGCGGCAAACAAAGCTAGGACCAGACCAGTCGATTAATTCAATGTCTTCGACTGTGTTCTCTTTTGCTGGGGGGTGTGTAATTATGTAGTACTATATTATATGTATGCCGTCTTTTTCGGTTTGGTTTTAGCACCGTATCCGTATTTGCCTATTGGTATCCGTACTTCATAGGCCAATAACCTATAACTCCTTACTCCTGTATATTTTTTCCTCTGGACTTCCCTGTAACCCCCAACACAACAGGGCATTAACCACCAACCAAAAC
Source organism: Gaultheria prostrata (assembly GCA_036023075.1). Lineage (NCBI taxonomy): Eukaryota > Viridiplantae > Streptophyta > Magnoliopsida > Ericales > Ericaceae > Gaultheria > Gaultheria prostrata. Next base: position 9,446 of record JAXBDA010004384.1, on the reverse strand, counting down.
TGACGATCACAAAAAAAAAAAAAAAAAAAAAAAACCCCACCAACCAAACCTAGTAAACGTGGCCTGTTCAACTGAAAATGTCCTAACATTTTCTCGCAATTTAGTGCTGAAACTCTGAATTATGCAGGATAGCTAAACTGGTAATTTCAGTGCTGAATCTCTAAACTAGGTTTGACGCTAAATGCTGGGAATGCGCTGAAACAGTGAACTTTTGTGCTTGTATACTGCATTAGGTGCAGGAAGTTGATGGTAAATGCAGAATTTGGTGCAGGATATGATGCTAAGAGCTGGAAATCGATTTTCTTGCTACAAAAATGAAGTTTTGTTTAGTTGCTGTAACTGAAATTTGTACCATTTTTCAACATGTAGTTTCCCAAATGATAAAATCGACATTTGGTAAAACCAACAGTTAATTTTAGCAAATGAGGAAACCGTTTGCTAATTTTTTTTGAGTTTATCTCTCACAAGGTTAAAACCAAAGATTCTTCCTCATTTGTTAAAATCAAATGATTTTAGCAAATTTTATCTAATGGGAAACGTATTTTCCAACTGTCTTGTCTTTGTTCTTTGTTCTTTGTCCTTTGTCCTTTAGGAGTAGTTTACACCCCACCCGGGATTATTACAAATAGGAAATTGTTACCAATGCCAATGAAAATACCAAGGTAAAATGGTGATGGAACTTGACGATGGTGAAGTTGGTGGTTCGATTTATGCTAAAACCTCATACCCGCCGAACTTGACACAACGAACCAGCTATTACGTGCCCAACTTGACACAAATTGATACGGATAGGTACATCACTTCTAACATACTATAACCTACTTGTTAGGATAGCTTGTCCCACTTTGGCTAAGTACAATCTCTAAAACTAGTACATGAGACTGGACGGTTTCTCAACTTATTGCCAACTAATTTTGAGTTAGATGGTTTAATGAGGTATCAGATTTCGGAAAAGACTCTTGATTGATTGTCTCGTCTCGTTGTTTGTGATGTAAGTGCACCTTGTTTTGTCATTCGTTGTGATCCTCATCTTATGGATTCTTTATTTACTTCTCCACGTGCAGGTCAGAGGGTCGCACGTGCGGAGAATCCTCCAAAACTAGTATATGAATGCATTCTCCACTCATTGCTAATTAGTTTTGGAGAGCAGTTTTGTTCACCCTCGAAAGGGTGTTTTGCTTATTCTGTATTTCACTACGATAGTCAAAACCGTCCATTTTGTTCAAATTCATTTGTTAGGAGAGTTGGCGAAAATTCAGCTTAATCATATATCTGTAAATGTTTGATCTATGAGTTCTAAATTTCAGTCAAGAATTTTAAAGAAAATATATGAACTCCTAGATGAAGCAGTTATAGATATTTGATTGAGCTGAATTTTGTCAAGGTCTCCAAAGGAATGAATTTGAACAAAATGAACTATTTCGATCAGCAAAGTAAGACACAGAATGAACATCCCTCATTGAGGGTGAACAAAATTGCACTCTTAGTTCTGAGTTAGATGTGACTAGGGCTTGGCGTTGTGGCATGTTCGTGTTGTGTCGAATCGGGTTCGTATCAAAATGACCTACTTAACTAATCGTGTCAACAAAATGAACCTAACGCGATCTGCTGTTAATCGTGTCACTTTGAACACGACACGTATTGACATGATTAACTTGGAAACGTCTGTTTAGCCAAATTCGATCCGAACACGATACGAATTGACACGATTAATTCGTGTCATTCTTGAATTATGCAAATTAATTCTCAGGTTATATGGGTTAATTCTCGGGTGAGCCACATACAAAGCAGATAATGTTCCCCAATTTTTCGGTTGAATGAACAATTCTGTAGCAAGAAGAATGGATCAAGCAAAGATAAAGAAAAGAAAATCGACTCATATTCAACCCCAATTTTTTTTTTGACAATTCCACTCAAGAGAGATTAATGTACTCCAAGATTTGAGTGTTTGGACCGACAAGTCAAATCTTTCGAATGGAGATTAAACGGACAGGAAAAGTAGGACTTCGAGAGACTTTTCCCGTCTTGCTATGTGTTGAGTATATAGAGTTCAAACAAGGAATTCATGTAACTTGACATTTAGTACTTTTTGAATATTGTTTTACTAATTTAAAAACAAATTCGCTTTAGTTAATTTTGTGTTAAACTTTGGAAGTTGATATTCGCACTCCCCATTTTAATATTGGTATTATTGTCTCTATTGGTTGAAGTTACTAAACCACACATGCAATTTTGAAAGCAAGAGAAAAATGTAATTATAAACTACAAGGGTGATTTAGCAACTTCACCTAATAAAGATAAAATATGGAGTGTCAATATCAAAATAGGAAGTGTCAATCAATTCCCTTACCTTTTGGGATTTGTTGATTTTCCTCGACGAGAGAACCAAACATAAGATTGGACAAATGTGGTATCCCTAAAGTAGAGATGGTGATGCCTAGAAGAGAGCAATTTTTCAGTACCTACTGGGTACCACGTGGTATCTAGTCGGCGCATCTAGGCCGTCCATTTTGGTTTTGGACGGTCTGGATTTAGAGAAAGAAAAAGGAAAGAGAAAGAGGAGATAGAGTGTTTTAATCTCAGCCGTCCAATACACTTTTGGACGGCTCGGATGCAACATTTGGGTACAACGTAGGCTCGGCCACGTGGTACCCGGTAGGTACCAAAAATTTCTCCCTAGTAGAAGAGATAAGTTGGGCATGTCTTCACGGTCAGGGGATCCCCAATAAAAATTTGATCTTTATAGACTGGTGCTTTCAATTGGGTCAAAAGGGGCATATAATGCCGTGTCAATTGGGTCAAATAAAAATTGGCCAATTCTATTCACAACCCATTATTTACTCCATAAAACCCACTTTCTTCATACAACCCACAATTAAAATTTCCTAAATAAAATTTACTCCAACAACCCACTAAATTCACCTAAACTACCTATAATACCCTTCAAGTTGAAAATTGAATTTCTGCTCCGTAGTGATTTCGGTATGTAAATGTCGAAATACATCATATTTTTCGACAAGCTAAAGTCACAAAAAAAATGATGCATTTCAACATTAGCTTGTCGAAACGTGTATTGTGAAATTAATAAATTTCTCAAGTATCTACTTCGGTGTCCAAACATCGAAATAAGGTATTAATTTCAACATTAGTATATCGGAAATTATGATGAATTTCGACATTAGCTTGTTGAAACATATGTTGTCAAAATATGAAATTTTCAAAGTACCTACTTCAGTATCCAAATGTCGAATATGTGCACATATTTTTGGTATGTGAATGTCAAAAATATAGTCGTGTTTCAGGGGCATTTCTGTCTTTGCACATTAGTGAAAATTGGGAAATTTTTGATGGGTTGTATGGAGTAAATAATGGATTGTGAATAGAATCAGCCTAAAAATATCCTCACATAGGCAACTGCCGCAAGAAAAACATATGTTACGTCCAACATATCAACGTTCATCGACTTGATAAATCTATACTTATAATAAAGGCGAAAAAGTAGTTTTCATCGTCATTTGCGGATTTCAAAAAAAAAAAATTACATTTGATTCATTTGGTATTTGAATTCTGACCACATAAATGTAAGATGGTATCCTAGAAAAGAAAGCTTAATAGCAATCTTGAAGTAGACCCGTGGAACCCGCAACGATAAATAATATACTTCCTCCGTCACTTTTTAAGTGATCCGTTTAGGAAACGTGTATTTTTGTGGGCGTTAAAGACACTTCTGTAGAATGTTTTTAATTTTTTTGCACCAAATTAAAGTACTCAATGAGCACTTTAATTTGGTAAAAAAAAAATCAAAAAATTATATAGACAAATATATTTCTTAGGGGTTTGAAATTGCACGTATTCCCGTATGGATCATTTAAAAAGGAACGGAGGGAGTAGTATATTATACATCGTTAGCTGCAGACTTTAAGAAAAGTTAAATTTGGTACTCCCTCCGTCCCTTTTTAAATGTGTACAATGGGAATACGTGCATTTTCCAAACCCCTAAAAAATGTATTTTTCTATACAATTTTATGTCTTTCTTTACACCAAATTAAAGTGCTCAAAGAGTACTTTAATTTGGTGCAAAAAAATTTCAAAAATTTTGAGTAGAAATATATTTTTTTACATCCTAAAAAATACACGTTTCTCAAAGCACACATTTAAAAAGGGACAGAGGGAGTAGTTTTTTCGTCCGTTCAAGGAAGGTCACTGTAATATATTACTCGAAACTTAGTTGGCTCATCGCATTTATCAGAAACCTTAGGGGAGGTTGGGGTAAATTGCCTTTTCTTTTTCCCATGTTTCTCTCTTTCCTGTTCTCTTCCCTCTACAAAATCCTCTCCAAATTCCAAGGTTGGAACATAAACTAAAGTTTGGATCCTTAAACCTGACAATCATCCACTTTAGGAATGGATTCCATTGATGTAATCAAACAAAAGCAGAGGGGAAGGTACAATTGTCACAAACTAAATTGAAAACTATCGGCTACCAAACTTAAACAATAGTCTTTCATCATGACCATATTATTTGATCTCTCAAGATAACAAACCGAGTTTTCTGTTTGGATAAACCCAGCACCAGGATTTCTCAAAACGATCGAAGCAATCGAGGTTTTATAATACAGCAATCTCAAATTGCAGAGCATCTAATTAAGCCAATCAGCTAGGGGAAGAAAGAAAAAGAAAAGAAAAAAGCCATATAAAAACCACAAGAGAAGGCATGTTTAACTCTGCCAACCTGGGTAGTTAGGACTTTAGCAAAATTTTGAGTTATATTTGCCACCATTTCTACCACCAACGATACGAACGGCTTTCCCGAAGTTCTTGCAACACAACTGCACACTGCAAACTTGAAAGGTTTTCTGCAAAATTGATGGAAGTCAACTTTATCAAGGATAAGGTTAAGGTTGGGTATGGATCATGGATTTGTAGATCAAATGGAAAGAGACAGGGAGAAAATAGATTTTCATTTCATTATTTTCTCATCCATTTTTCTTGACCTCTTTCTTTCCATCCATAATTCTCTCCACAATCAAAGACTAAGGCAAAACCTGACAAAACACCATTTTGATATGCCTACCATCCACAAGAAAAGCTTGTTTAGATAGAAGATGCTTTGCGAGCCTGGGTGATATGCTCACTGTGCAAGAGTATCCGCTGATGAAGAACGCACCAGTGTCTCTGTGCCATCAATTGCGTATTTGGCAGAGTAGTCAACTCCAGAATCACCTAAAAACATATTGTCATACATCAGGAAAATCCAGCCCCATACTATTCTCAGAAAATGAAAATAAAAACTATTGTGCATGTGATCAGAATCAATTACTGAGGATGGAATCAGTAGATGAACGTGGTGGTGACGTGCCTTTCTTTCTATCTGCAAGGATAAAAGAATCACTTTGAGATCTTTCACAAATATTATCCCGAAACAAGCTATCCATCCCAGCACCAGGAACGGAATACAGCACAGACATGAACTCCTCTACAGATGCCTATATTAGCGAAAAATGAAAGCCACTATCTTAAGAAATTCAAAAGATGATACTGCCCTGTCACTGTTTGTATTCAGTCCAAAAAGGTTACATCTTTAAATGATTATACTCCTTTTCCCCACATTGTCTTGGGTTGAAGAGAAGATTTGTGATATAATTATAATGGCCGTCTCCATAACACTGGGTAAACAAAAGCTGCCCCAATTGATTTCCGTAGGCCCCAATAGTTCCTTAGTTGCCGTTCCACTGCTCTTTCTCCCTACTTACGAGCCATGAGCACTAGTTTTGAATAGTACCACTGCAACTATGCAGCTTCACATTCCCCCTTCTTCGTTTAAGGCCATTTTAACACATTGAAGACCAAGCGGTAGGCGTTTAAGGCCATTTTAACACATTGAAGACCAAGCGGTAGGCCTAACGGATAATGGGCTCCCTTACCAAGCCCTAACAAAAGCTATCAAAAGCTTATTGTCATAACATTATTGCCATCCGATTATAAGCTGAAAACAAGCAAAATTACAACTAGAAAAGTACATAACCAGAAATAAATCATCGAATAAAATGCCGCCATGCCCTGAATTCATATTCAAATGAGAGTTATATAGCTAATCCATTTGAGTATGCATCTCCTCGTATACTATCCAGTTTTGGGTAGAGACCATATCTTCTTTGTGATCAGAGGGGTAGTGTTCTTATCGGTACACCGTAGACTATCAAATGTTACAGTGCATGAGAGTTTTCCTAATGACTCATATCTAAACTTAAGGCCTCAGAGACAGCAGCTACCCATGTTAGGTGCAACACCTTGAGTTACTAAGACATGCAAGAAAGCATCGTAGAGATATTAGCATTTATTTAGTTTCTGAATATAGCATGCAGAACAAACAAGAATAAACAGGACCCAAAAACAAATCGACAAAATAAACCATACTTAAGCAGAGGTGACATACCAACAGAATAACGTAACCCTTTGACGGCCTCAAAATTCTTGTATGTATACCCAACAAAATTTAAATCTTTGGGAGTCATCAACATCTGTCCATAAGTTAAAACTATCAGAACAAATGTTTCACTGGACTTTTCAAGCATGTTCAGAAGCCAAGAGACAAATCTGAGAAGAAGCAAACTTCAACTATACGAGTGCTTGAACTGTGATCAATGCTCATGTTTTAGGTTATCAGGCTGCTGGTCTGCTTTTTTGAGTGTGCTATGTAAAGTATAAACATTTATTTACACTGTTAGACTACAGCATTATATAGCAAGAGAACGGGGTATACTCATAGAAGAGCATTATTCTACTCATTTTCTGCAATTCAAGATGCAAAGCTTCATATGTAACATTAGTGATGACCATTTAATACAAACAATAAAAAGAGGACAGAATCCTAGCTGTTATGGTTCAAGGATATTATACACCTAGACAGAAACCCTCACCCAGTACATATACCAAAGTCCAACTACCTCAAATATGAATGGGAGAAAAAAAATGCATCAACCTGTGCAAATATGTTACAGAAAAATGACCCACCTTTTTCAAGGGTCCAGGACCCATTCTGGCACCTGCTGCTGGAGGATAAACCTGGGGCATTTTTAATATATTCTCAGAAACGGAAATCAAGAAAGTATACTGAACATCAAAATGACATAATATAGAAATCCAAATGAAAACACAAACACAGATAAAAACAAGTGAAGACACAAACACAGATATAACCAAATGAAGATTAATAATACCACATACCTACAAACCCACATAATTCACTCGTACATAAGTTTTCGATCAACATGCACCTTCTTACCAGAACCAAGTTCCTAAAAAATATAATCTACTGACAGTTTGTCAAAATCCTGAAGACCATACTGTGTGTTTGTGCTGCAGTGGATGGTGTTTGTGGCACAAAGTGAGGGTGGTTGGGGGAAGGGAGGGAGGAATTGCAACCACAGAAACACAAGCAAGAACTAGACTTTCGATATTACAGTTTTTAGGTTGATGCTATCAATCATGAGCGGCAAGCATTTCTTTAAAAAATGATACTATTAGATTGTTACCTGAAACATGAAAAGTTCACCCTTCATGATTCACCATTAAAATAGTGATTATGCATGTGAATGAACTTGAATGTGCTAGAACTTTTTTTGAGTCTTCCTTTCTTTTTTATTATCATGAGATTTCAGTACAGTGTTTGCAATTCCTGAATTTACTCGGAAAAGAAAATGTTCCATACTAATGGAGTCGGATAAATAATCACTTCATAACTTAATTCCACTCAACAAGCCGTGTTCCCTCTCACTCAGGGTTGGCTGCAAGAAATTTACAAAAACAATAAGCATGGCATAGTCAAACAACACTCCAAGAACCCTTCACAATGCATAACTACGTGCAGGTTAAAAAGGCTAAATTCCACGGAGACCCCCTCATCTATGCCTTTTTTCCATAGAGACCCCTTAACATTTAAAAGCGTTCAGACAAACCCCCTCATCTATGCGAAATGCAAAAAATCCCTTACAACGTTAACGGAATGATGGAAATGATTATAATACCCCTTAAAAATCAATCACACTCACCCCCTCATCTATAAAAATCACCCACTCACCCCCTAAAAAAATTTTTTTTTTGTGAAAGCATATTTTGAAAATAATTTTTTAGAGAAATTGAATAACAGTATTTCAAAAAACATTTTGAAAAAGAAAATTTTCAAAAAAACATTTTACAAAAAAAATTCGAAAGCTATATTTTTTAAGAACATTTTTGAAAACCATCTTTTTTTTAATATGAAAAACGGTATTTATTTTAAGAAGCATTTTGAAAAAAGAAAGTTTGTTAAAAAAAAAAAGAACAGATTTAAAAAAAATAGTTTTGAAAAACTTTTTTCCAAATAAATTTTTTCTGAGAAATTTCTGTTTTCGAAATTTTTTTTAAGAAAATATTTTTTTTCACAACTTTCCTTTTTCAATTTTTCTTTTTTAAATTTTTTTCAGCGGCAAGATAGTATTTTGGCCGTTTAAGGGCATTTTCGTCTAAAAAATTCGCAAATCTCCCACCTACTAACGGTAATGTAACAAAAAGGGTCACAATGGCTAACGGTTATAGATGAGGGGGTCTGTCTAGATGCTTTTAAACGTTAGGGGGTCTTCGTGAAAAAGAGGCATAGACGAAGGGGTTTCCGTGGAATTTAACCGGTTAAAAAAGGCATAATGTCAATTTAAGTAGAAGTAAAAAGTTGCAGGATCAAGATACCAAAAAGAAGAAAATGTACAAATGGCATGTTATGAAGAAACCATTATGCAAGAAAACTCACCTCATCGAATTTCATGAAATTCTGAGTATCAAGTTCCCCATTGACCTCTGGCTTAAATGCTGCCTCCATTTCATAGAGTTTGTCCCAGACAATATCTTTGAACCAGGGATGAGCCTGATACAAATCAATGAATGGTTAGCACAAAATGGCGAATTGAAAGACAAGAAAAGAACACAACAGTGAAAAAAACCATACTTTTATTTGGTGTGCTCCTCGAGTACCTAGCCTATGTTCAACATCACAAAGCAACCTACAGATCAGATCTTTCGCCTCAGGAGTCAACCTTGCTTCCTGGGGAAACCTCAAGTGATTTCTCCAATGCACAATCTGAAGATGCAGTTCAACAAATTAAGGAACAAGTATTGCATCCATATGTTTAAACAGGTTAATGCATAAGACAGTCTGTTACAAGGCAGAAAAAAAAAAAAAAAACTAACATGATGAAACCTTAGTTGCATGAAGCGGGGGCGGGGGAGCGGAGGTACCTAGAAGCTCCCAAGGTTGGGAGCGCCAATGTATATTTTTTTATAGTAATTTTTTATAAATTATTGTTAATTTATAAAAATTTATTTGCTGTGTTTCTTTTTTTAAGAAAAGAAGAAACAAAACTCTCAAAATCACCCAAAGAGAGTGTAACTACCCCAGATAATTGGGCTCATTTT